>NW_004624753.1:922419-933395 GCF_000247695.1 Heterocephalus glaber
TTTTTTTTTAATCTGTTTCTGTTCTAGAGCCTCTAATCATGTCTTTCACTCTGCTCACCATCTCTGTAGTTATTTGGAAAATTATTTCTGTTTTGAATTTTTCTAGGGTCTCATTCATCTGTTTTGTTACTTCCTGTGCTATCAGTTCAGGGTGTTCAGATGGTTGATTATCAGACTTTTCCACTTCATTTCCCTCAGAATTTACCTTTGGTGTGGTGCAAGTCTGAGTTTCTGCCTTGCTTAAATGTCTTCTCATTTTTGTTTTTGTTACTGTCCTTGGTTTAATTCCTGGGTTGATACTTTAAAATTGCTTATTGTAAGTATCTTTGTTGCTTGTATTTAGAACCCTTATGGAATGATTGCTTCTCAGAGATGTCTTCCAGGTACAGCTGGTCTTTAAGTTTTGATTCTCTAATGACTCTGTGGCTATCTCATTTTCATTATACCATGAAGGACAAGTGATTAGATCTATCACAATACCTTAGCCCAAGTGATACATTCAGCAACACCATAGCATCAAGTAAATCTTAGAAAATGACAATTTGTGGTCATAATTGATCTGTGTCCTTTAACTGCGTGAATTAAATCAAAATTGAGGACCAACACAACGTAAGTTCTTAGTGAATAACTTCAATATAGCAACTTTCCCCTTTGGGATGGGGAGTTGGCAGGAGTTGGGGAGGGAGGGATGGATAGGTAGAAGGATAGGGCAAGGTTAGCAGTGGAGCCAGAGGACACAAGTGAGAGAAGGAAAAGGGGAAGCAAAGAAAAATAAAGAAGAAATTTGAATTAGGGCCAGAATAGGAACAAAAAGGGAGATGAACAATATGGGACAGCAAGAGAATTAGTGTGAGAGAGAAAGAAAGGAAAAGAGAAAAGAAAGAAAAAAAGAAGAGAAAAATAAAAATTTGAAAAGAGTAGAAAAAGAAAAATAGTTAAAAATAAGAGCAAAAAATAATAATTTTGAAAAAAACAAATAACAAATAAAAATGAAGGGCCTCCTTCAGGGTATGTCTCTGGTGTCACAATAGAGAACATGGGCAGCAGTGTGCAGATATAAGTCAATGAGTCTTAGCAAGCCAGTCGTAGAGCTGTGAGATTCAGGCAGGTTTCTGGCTGCAGGTCCCAAGTTGACCTCCCTGTCCTCCTGCAGGGTTGAACTCTGTAAGGCTCTACTGCATGTTCCAGCTGCCCTTCCTCTGAAGATAGTCCAGGTTCCAATGGGAGGTGATGATCCCTCCAACTTACCAAGTATGGTGGTCTAGTGTGCCTTTATTGCAGAGATTCTCTTAACTTTTCCAGTGGGCTTCAGTTTTCATCAAGGAGACTGAGAGAGGCCTTCTATCTGTTGTTCACTTCTACTGTATGTTTTGGAGCTCTGGACAATGGCCTTTATGCCCCCCCTGTGCCTTTGTAGTGTGGAACCAGGTAGCACAGCCAGGAGGCCAGAGGTGTGTGTGGGGGGGAGTGCAGGTGCCTCTCAGCTAAGCTGGTCACTTGGGCATGGCAAGTGGGGAGGGGTCCTCACTGTCAGGCTGGTGGTGGGTGGGTGTGGCACAGGTTGGATGGAGCGAGGCTCTAGGTAGCCAGGGGCCTCTCTCTCCGCCTGCCTGGCTAAGCTCTCAGTGTTGTTATTGAGTTGACAGTCTCCTGTAAATACCTGGCCTGGAAGTTTGGGTAAGTGTGATTATTATGGAGAAAGAAAAATCAGAAGAATTACAGAAGAGTTCCATAAAATGGTAATCTTTGGCAGTTATAAATGAAATTTCCTAAAATATGTTTTATTTTATTGCAGTAATTTTAATTTTTCCTTCTTTATTTTTTACAAAGTCCCTTGTGTGTAGTTTAGGTGTTTTAAAATATTTCAATCAAGGCTCAGTAGCAGATAAAACTAACCTAGTTTCATTCCAAGTTTGAAATGACCCACTGTCCAAATTGAGTTCATGGGTGGTGCCTCTGACCCCTGAAGTTCATGGCTGAACAGACAGATTGCTAGAAGAAATACTAATGGCATGATTCTGGTTTAGAAGAGATTGAAAGATGATTCAGACTCAGGAAAAGAGGCAGTCAGGAAGCAAAATGTCAAGCTGAAGTTGGAGTAAGGCTGTCATAGGATTGAAACATATCCTTCCAGAGTAACTAGTCTGTCTTAAATTGTGAATTGTGAATTACTCTGGGAGCAGTGGAGACGTAAGATGTGATTTAAGCCAGAAGTTCACCTCTCTTATAAGCTTGGTGATGAGCAGCGGCCCTGCTCGACTGACCACTGCACGAGGGGCTCTCAGCATCAGGTCGCGCTGTACCGGAGGCATGAGATGGATTGGTGAACTGCAGAGCTCTCCTTTGGCGCGTGAACCTTGTCAGGTGTCCTGGTGAGGCTGTGTGTGGGGAGCATGCGCTGTCTTAACTCTAGCTTATCACATGATGCACAGTAGGCATGATAAATTATTGTATTTATTAATGTATTTCATGAATAGTTATTAGGATCTCGTTGGAACCAAGTATTCAGAAAATATGGTGGTCTCCGCAGCCATGGTACCTGCATCATAGAATTTGCAGTTTAATGTGTATTAAATGTATTAACTTTTAAATTTTTATTAATTTAATTTTCTTTATTCATTTTGTTCTGAAGTAATAGGAAACGTTGGTTCATTGTTAGTTGTGACAAAGATTTCCTGCTTGACCAAACTTGAATGAGACTCCTGAACCACGTTCTAGGTCCACCTTTGCCCCTTCTTGTAATATTCAGTTTTACCACAGAACACTGTTAAGTCAGTTTGCCAGAATCCCTGCCTTGACACCTGATCACACTCATCAGATTTCTCATCTGCGACCATCCTGCAAATGCTTTCAGCCTGACCTGTCTTCAGCAAGAATCATGTCAGGTCATTTTACCCAGAGTCTCTCTTACCTCAGTTTTTCTCCCGTGCTTAACACCCCATTGCCACGGTCCCTGTACCTATCAGCATGGTCCTGGATGAGGTCTTCCTTAATGTGCTTGAACAAGTATATTTAATACTTTTTTCTTTAACAGAAGTAATATTTCCCCTTTCTCCATGTTTTGGCAGCTGCTCTGTGTCCGTCACTCTACATGGCAATTCTGTTCCGGAAGTGCCATCATAGCCCTAAGCAGAGGGGCCTCAGCTGGGGCCAATGCACGTGTTAATCTCACTGGTGACCAGATAGCCATCCCCAACATATACACAGTCATTAAGGTATACACAGCCTCCTCTGGTCACCATAGTCCAGGGCCAGCTCTGATCGTTGAACCAGAGCCCTGAAACGTCTTGGACACCCACACAAGGCTGGCACTGTGCAGGCCCCTGGGGAGTGCTATTTGGAAGTGCTTTTTCCTCCCTGTATTCTTGACCATGGTAAATGTTTGTGAGCTGCGCTGTTGTTCTTTGGAGATGGACACTGCTTCATGGTGTGCGAAAGATCTGAGCAAAGAATCACTCGATAATCAGATTGTCAAATTTTTCTTAGCACAAATGCAGCAAATTATTGTCAGCAAAGTTTCACTTATTAGAATTGCTTAACATCTTTTTTGTTTTTTTACTTATTTTTAAATTTTTTATTCTAAAAGCACTCACAAATTAGTACAATATCTATATTATTTGCGTGAGACAACTGAAGACTATTTTTGAATTTAGGAATATTTAACAATTCATATTTCACTTATGTTAGGTATATAAGCAATATGCCTAAAACATGGTATCAGTTGATAACTAGATGGACATTGAATGATAGAATGACTAATAGTTCCACTTTTAAAAAATAATGAATTTCTTTAATTTTTTAAAGTAAAATAAAATTTTACAATTATAAATTATATATAAAATTTCCATATCAAGTATAATTTATGTCTTGCCCTTAACTTGTTTTGATACCAGGGATCGAATTTGGGACCTTGCACTTGTGAGGAAGGTGTCAGAACCACTGAGGTAAATCCCTGGCCCCTTAACTTCTAAAAGTTAATTTTAAATGTTTCATAAAAATGTTTTTGGAGCTGTGCACATAAAATAGTTTTAATGTTTTGAGTTTTGAAATTCTCTCAATATTTTTATTAAAATATATTTACATATATTTGATTATGTTTGATTTTTAAATCTTAAATAATTATACATAGTACAGCTTATGTGAAAATGTTGATTATAGTAAAGTAATAAATACATAATTTTTCTGAAATGATGGTAAAAAAGTAATTTTTAAAAATAATTTATGAATTATATAGGTTTTTAATGACTAGTCCATTAGTAAACCACTCATGTAAAGTGTAATACTTATTAAATTCAGTTGTCTCTAAGGTTTGCTGACTTTCAGGCAAATAAAAATAAATTTCAGTCCAATAAAAATTATAGCATTACATAATTTATCTTTCCATTATGAAATTGTATTTGTCAAAGTAGAAGGATTGAATTTCTTTCACTTAGAAGTTGGCTACTTTGATCTGCAACTTTTCAGTGTGTAGAATGTTACAAATCGGCCTCCATTTGTATTGCTGCTCATGGGTTTACAAACATTTGTGTTCACCAGAATGGCTGGTGAACAGGTAACAGAGTTCATAGTGTTTCCAACACCTATTTCCCCCCAAATATCACAAAATTAAAATTATTTAAGCAAAAATATTCCAAGACCTGATTTTAGCTTTTTTGCTGTGTCCCATTCTGATGGCTACCATGCAGGGTAACAATCTCTCCAGTGTCCTTTCTTGGCACCAGTTCTATAGGGGTCGTCACGGGGTTGTTGTAGGTGCAGGAGCTTTTCTCATCGCTGCCTCCTTTCCCCACTTCTCTCTTGACTGCATGTTCAGCTTTATTCTATTTATTTTGCTTTGGGGACTTTTCTTTTGATTTTCCCTTTTCATTAATGATGTCTTTGGGCAGTGATCAAGTTTTAGGTCTGGCATTTTCTCAAAATGCTTCATTTGATACCACATAGTACATGCTCCTCCATGAACACATCCTCCCCATCCCCAGGAACCTGCCACCACTCCCTGGCTTCCTGCTTCTTTCTGTCACCACACTCAAGACACCCGTGCAGGTCTACCTTCCAAACCGATGGGTGCCTCTGTGAACTCTACCCTGCCCAGGGGCCTTGATTATCTAAAAGGAGAATCTGAGCATTGGAGGATATTTATTAAAGGATAAACTTAGATTAGTTGTTAGTGGATTAAATTAAGAGTCTAAAAATCACTACTGTTATAGTATCAGTATCATTATTACTTTCATAGTCATTCTAGATTTGCCACAACTAACAAATCTTGTTTCTGACTATAAATGTGATACTCATTATTATAGCTCATTTAGAAAATTAAAATAATACTTAGTATTTCCAGGTATATTCCAAGTGCTTTATATATAGCCAGTGTCTAAACTGATTTTCACAACAGCTTTATGAGATAAATGGTATTTATACCTCTGTTTCACAGATAAGAGAGCTCAGACACAGAGAAGTTAGGTAGCATGATTCCAAAGTGTGTGATTTTGTAAATGTGCTGGTTTTCACAAATTGAAAATATTGCCGGGCCGGGGATGTATCTCAGTGGCGCTGCACCTGCCTCACAAGCACAAGGTCCTGAGTTCCATCCCTGATACCAAAAAATAATTGCCTATAATTTATAAATTATAAGTAATTTATAATTTATAGGTAATCACATAATTTTAGTCACATATATTCAAGTATTTTGTTTTTATATAAATTTTCAAATATAATATATATATGTATACACACATATATATAATTTATTCAAGCCACTACTTTTGGACTTTGTAAAAACTATATTTTATAAATAATACTGGGATTGGAGATATATGGGGAAAAGTGAAATAACACATTGAATGGAAGAGTTAGAAGAATATGAAGTAGAGACAAAAAGTGTTTTAAAAAATAATTGGGAGTGCCAGGAAAAATAAAAACCAACAATGCACAAGAAGTAAATATAAAACACTAAAATACTTCCTGGGCTATATAGTAAATAACATTCATATAGTCATAATGATATAAAATTCATTTTCAAATTTTAGAAGTATTTTATAGGCAAATCATAACAGAACCTTAAAAAGGAAAGAATAAATGTTCCTAACCTTGCCAATATAAGAGGGTAGATGACAAATATCTTAAGGTGGAGAAAAGAGGAGAGGTAAAGGGTAATTTAGGGGAAAGAATATGTTGTCATATCAAAATGCCTACACTGGTTTCCAGACCGAGGGCAGACTTGATCTAATGGTGGTTTGTGTATAGCTCAGCAGGCCCAGCAGCACCTCCTCTGGCACTTTCCCAGCTACCAGCTGTGTGCTGTTCCCATCCCACTCTAATGGTAAACCTGAATTCTAGACATTATAAAACGTACTAGCCAGACCTCTACTGACCTAGTAAACAGACTTGAGTGTAAATAATATTTATGACCTCGTAGACTGCTTGGCTGAACCCACCTTGAAAGACAGTTTCTGCTTGTCTAGCAATGTTTCTCTAACAGTAGCACACACACAGTCTCACACACATACACACACTCGAGCACAAGCACACTCATGGACATGCACACCAAGCCAAGAGAGACAAAAATGTAATTCAGGAAAGAGGTGCATAAAGAAGGTGACTAAACTGAGGCTTCATACAACTGTTTATTTGTCATAAAACTCTCCATGAGTTAACATATAAGCATAAGCATTAAGTGAATGACAGTTGTTTTATTATGTTTTCAACGTTTTTAGTTGTATCTTAAAATATACCAGATGCTGTCCACATGATGCCAAACATATGGCTTTTGGCCCTACTCTTGTGATGTGTAGTAGATTGCTGTAATGTACAGGGCAGGGGGAAAAAGCGATTTACAGATAGTCTGGCCTGAGCTTTTCACAGCACAGCTGGATCTAATTTCACTGAACTAATGGTCTCTTCCCTCCAGCACCTTTTATTTTATCAAATGCCACGTATTATTTTTTGAAGTGGTTCTTGTCGTAGTGAATACCACACATGGATAACATACAGGACATTTGGTTGTCTGCTTTCTGGCGAAGGTCAGGACCTACTGTTGTTCATGTTTGGGTGGAGGATGTATTTCATGGGACTGCTGGAGAAAACTAATGAGTTTCAGCTGTCTGACAGATAATGTATAAGACACTGCTCACTTGGTTGACCTACTTGGAATCCATTACAGTCATTTGGAGTTCTGGGCACGAAAACGGTGCCTCTCAAATGTACCCTTTCCCATATTGGTTACTAAGCTAACACATCACCTGGAAAGATGAAAAGGGCACGAAAAAGAGCGCACACATGCTAACAACCACTGCGTTGCATTCTGATTGCCTATTTGCTTTTCTGCCTGTTCTACTAGATTTTAAGCTTCTTGAGGGTTGAATTCGTGTCTTGTACAACATCCAATAGCCTGTACCTAGCCACTGGGCTGATATGCAATGGAATTAAATATCTGCTGAATGAATAGATGGAAAGACTCATTATCAAAGAGTTTGCAAAGATTTGATAATTATGTAGGAAGTGAATAAGTAGTCTATGAAAATGTAGATTTCGTTCTACTTTCTGATTTTTCTGAAAGTTTCATTTTTAGGATTCATCTTTGTGTTTCTTCTAACTATAGCATAATACAAGGGATGATTGAAATATATGATGAATATTTAAATCTAAAAAAATTATTACAGTAAAAAACACATTACTATTAATCCATCTCAAAATCCTCTTGCCTCAAATACACTTATCCCATTGTTGTTGCCACTTTCTGAAGTAGTTCTTGAAGCCTTCCACTAACAAATAGTGTCTTTAGGAAGTATGATAAAAAATACAGCGAATGCTGCCATGAGTGCTATACAATGGAAAGGCAGCCTCATAAAAACATCACAGTGTGTCCTTGTCTACCACTTTTTTTTCAAACTTTCCAATTAATTTATTTAAATTCATTAACATTGCAAAGCTATATGCAACAAAAAGACATGTTACTGTATTCCTAAAAGGTCAAAGGAAGAGAAAATATTACATCTCCTACATTGTAAATCATGACTGACACTAGTATTTCTTACAGAGACCTCATCAACATGTTGCATACAGACATCAAAATTTTATTCCTCGCACTGAAATGACAGTACTAGTCAACATCATTCTAATACAGTAAAAAGCTCACAGTAAATTTTTTCAAATGACAGCATGTGAACTTGTGGCAATGAACATATTTCTGAAACATATATCAAAGTGCGCGATACTCTGAATTGTTTTATGCGAGCTGTGTCCCCAGGGCTGGGGAAGTGCTTGGCCCTGAATACCACCAACATTTACTGGGAGGTTTGTGTAGTAAACTATTAAGCAACCATTAAAAAGGAACAGGAAAGTAGCTGATATTATTATCCAAGTTCCCTTGTCAAACTGAATGTGAAAAATGCCTAAAAACTTCAAATGCAAACGTAACCTTTTGCAGAATGTAAATGTCAAGATAAAACCCGACAGCTATCTGAAGCAAACATTTTAATATCTTCTTGACTAACTTGAAAGCAAACTTGCTTTTCATTTGGTGCTTGATTTGTGAAATGCTTATGTGAATCACAGCATTTTTAGTTTGCAAAACACATTATGTAAAGATCTGTTATATATAGTTGTAACAAACTGTTCTGTTCAAATTTTAGTGTTGATCCTTACTGTTCCACATATTACTTTATTTTCACTTGCTATTTAGAACTTTAAAGGAAATAAATTACTGGGCTCCATTGGTGATGATACTAAATTCACACAGCATCTCAGGAAGGGGAGCTCAGAACACTGGGCAGGTAAAACCTCACTTCCCTCCACACTTGACCTTCCAAACAGCTGATCCTTGACTCCTTCTCCTAGCAATTCAAGCCACACAAATTCTATTCCCTGTGGCAAGACAAACTCTTCAGTAGCAAAACAAGCCTGACTTACATTACTTCCTTTTACTTACTCCATCCCTCTGGAATTTGTTTGTGACCCATTTCTCAAATATCCATTTAAAATGGGGAAAAAACAGGCGTGAAAACAAAAACAGAATGTAGTCATCTCCTTGTCTACCTTATTCACCAGATCTGACATTGTGCAAATTCTTCCCCAAAGTCAAAAGGACCATGATCAGTATCTTGAATTGATTCAGGACATCGAGGCAGCCAAGACAGCATGACTCAAAACACTCATGAAAGGGAACTTCCCAAACTGCTTCAAAAAGTGGCAAGAAGTGAGGGGGAGTATTTTAAGGGTGATTACTGACAATTTGTCTTGTATTGTAATACATTTTAGAATTTTAAATATTCATCACTCCTGATACTCTTGTGTCCATTTACTGTGTTTTCCATACTCCCTGACTGTGGGACCACATGGGACCATATTGTTTAAAATGTTTAACTTTTACTGCAGCAAAACTTTTCTTGAGACAGGGTCTTGGTATGTAGTTCAGGCTGGCCTTGAACTCACTATGTAGCCCAGGTTGGCCTCAAACTAGAAGTGATCCTCCTGCCTCAACCTCCTGAGTGCTGGGATTATAGGTGAGTGCTATCATGTCTGGCCAAACTTTTCTTTAAGTGGGAGACTGTTCCATGGTTTTCTACCTCCTTAGGCTTCATTTAGGAAACTGGGAACAGGTTTCCTCAGATGTTTTTAGGGATTTTTGTTTATAATTACCTCCACTAATTATATCCCTAGAGAAAACATTTTTCTTTTTTCTCTCTGAAACTCACTTTCATCCAGCCCAGAAAAACTAGTGTATAATTGTCAGGGCAATCAAGCTGTATCTATATCACTATATATCTCTATATCTATGTCTATTATCTATCTATCTATATATGAACTTATCCCCAGTTATCTTCATGGCTTAATCTGTGTGAGGTCTATAGTACCCAGCTCTAACAAATCAAAACTTTTGCATCCAAGACCTTTATCTATGCCCACCATGAATTTCAAGAACCAACTTTGGATGGAACTCAAAACCATTATATCTTTCTTTTGTTCCACTCTCTCTTCCCCTCTCCCTCCCTCCCTCCCTCCTCCCTTTCTTCTTTCCTTCCTTCATTTATTGATATGTTTCTTTAAGTGGAAGAGAAAATTCATGGGGCAGAGAACCAAGAATTATGTAAAATGCAGTAGAGATCTCAGAATTATATTTTTTACTCTATATACATTATCTAATTTAATCTATATAAATACCTATCTTATAAATTTCACAGGTGAAACTCAGAAAATTTAAACAATACTCCCAGCATCTCATGCTAATAAAAGAGAAGTTTTAAATTAATGTTTGGCTTCAAATGGCCAAATTCATTTCACTTTGCTACAGTTCTGGCTTGCAAATAAAGTGCTGCTGTCACAAATTCAGTCTGTGATATTTGTGCGCATGCACCCTGGGCACATGATGTCTCTGTAGCCACATTTTCTCGCAGAGAATTCATAGGGAAGGACAATATATAATTTTTACATGAGCCAGGAAGCTGGGTTGCAATCTTGATCCATCACTCTTCTTTGAAATATGTATGTAATCAACCATCAAATTCTACAATTATGTCATCTTTTCTCCTCTACTACAACCTGCCTAAAACCCTGTCAATATTCTTCTCCCCTGATTTCTCCTATGGCTTCCGAACTAGTCTTCCCACATGTGTTCTTTTCATTTTAAGATCCATTATCCACAGAAACTTGGGTTGTTCTTATAGACATGCATACACTCAAGTCTCTGATGTTTGAAACCCTCCTAGGTTCCTCATTGCTTTCCCAATTCCCCTACCCCTTTGGACCTTTTCTTCCTAATTCAAATTATCAATTATTCATTTTAATCATTTTAATCTTATTTAGCTATTACAAATTGTGCTGCTATGAACATGAGTGCACATAATCGCTGTGGTATGATTCTTTTAATTCTTTGGGGAAGATCCCCAGCAGGGGAATAGCGGGGTCAAATGGGACTTCCAGTCCTAGTTCTTTGAGGTAGCTCCATACTGATTTCCACAGTGGTTGCACCAGTCTGCACT
>NW_004624753.1:960355-977814 GCF_000247695.1 Heterocephalus glaber
TTGTGCTTGTGCAGCAGGTGGTGAAACCACTGAGCTAAATCCCCGGCCCTGACATTTTTATTTTTAAAAAATTTATTTACTTTTATTAATACATGTTTGCAGTTCATAATGATCACATTCATCATGGGTGATTTGTACTTGTACATATCACATCTTAATGCTTTTTGTCCCCTTCCCTTTCCCTTCCTCCAACCCTTCTTCCTCTCCCCACTTACAAATGCTGTATTTCCACTTTTCCTTCAATTATTTTTCTTCCCTTAACTCCCTTTCCCCTTCCTTCTCCCCTCCCCATCTCTTGTTCCTCTTCCCGTTTGAAAAAGTCTTTCTACTTCATAAAATCTATTTCTCATTTTTATTATTTTTGTTAGCTTTGTCTTTTTTAAGTGTAAGTGACAAAATGCTTGAGTGTTGCACAGCTAACCCATTTCCCCATAAACCCCATTTCTGTCACACAGTTTCCATGGAGAGGGTGCTTAGAACCTTGCATGTTTGTCACAGCACTACCCATCGCGCGCACGTTGTCTGCACTTTGTTAAAACCTACAAGCTTATTTTCCACGAAACTTTCTTTTTTCACTATTGAAAGTCCAAAAAGAAACTGTACTTTAAAAAATATCTTCCTCTATTATTTGGGGGGAAGGACCAGCACGCAATTTTAAATACTGAACTGTACTGGTGTGATCTCTCCTTTGTCCTAAGAAATAAATAACTCACCCATGAGGAAAGCTTATTTTGTGACCTAATATCCTTCAAGAAAACAATGTTTTACCAAAGTAGTTGTTTCAATATTATTTGCCACAATCCTCTGCATATCAGAGTTGAATTCGCTTTCCTGCCTATCCACACATGGTACATATGTACTTTGACATTTGCTTCACAGTTGCTAAACTTAGTGAGAGAGACCATATTTCCCGTGTAGTCATTAAATTCCAAGGCTTGTTAAATGCTGACAAAAAATACAGAGGAGTTTGAATATCATTTGGAAAGCACATTTTGAAATAATCGTGAAATTGAATATGTTTTCATAATTTTGGTTGAATTTGACTCTGTATTTTGTGAAGGTTTAGACCTAAAATGTTCCCCGAAGGTCTCACATGTTCAGAAGTGGGGGTTTCTGACGACTGGCTCAGTAACTCCATCACCAGCTCATCCGCTGAGAAGTTCGTGGCTGACTGACCGTACCGTCAGGGGATGGCGTGGGGTAGAGCCCTGGGGGTTGCCTCTAAAGGATCTGCCTCCCCCTTGGCATCTTCCATCTCTCTCTTCTTCCAGATGCCATGAGACGAGCACCTTGCCTCCGCCATGCTCCTCCAATATGATGTCTTTGCTTAGGAGCCAGCAGAGCGTGAACTGAAACTTTTGAAACCATGAGTCTCCTCTAAATTGTGCATGCCAGGTATTTTTCCCAGTAAGGGAAAGCTGACTAACACAGAGGGGTATGGGTACAGACATACTTACCAGCTTCATCGTTACTATGTTCCTTATGTCCTGAACAAAGTGGACCAGTGCAGGCAATTGTGGTGAGAAGAGAGATTCTAGAAATTGTCCATCCATTTCTGGGAATGGGTATTCGTTCACATGGGAGGACCTGGTCTTGGTGGATAGAGTAACTGGGAAATGAGGGAGGATAATAACCCTACAAAATAAGTGATTATTACATAGGGAAAGAGGCTTTAAAGGTTTCTTTTCACTAGCAGAAGAAAAATTGAGCTCAATATTATCAAGTTCCTTGCTCTTGTCTCAGTTTGGGAACCAATGAATGTGCTTTGGCTTTTTCTAAAGTTGGTTATACAGTTTTTCTTGATATAAAATCATTGCATTCTTAATTTAGAAATTTTAGAAGATGCAGATGAGGATGACAAATAAACAAACCCACAGTTATGACTAACACAGAGAGGTAACTTCTGTAAAGTTACTGCTTTTGTATTCATTCTCTTTCTCTCTCTGCTTCTATCTATCTATCTATCTATCTGTCTATCTATCTATCTATCTGTCTATCTGTCTATCTATCCAGAGTCTGCAAAAAAAGTATACGCTCTTCAGGAAAAAAATCTTGTATAAATATTTTAATACTAAATTTACTGAAACATCATAAAATTAATACAAGTTACCTTTGCCCTCTAAAATGACAAGAAGTGCTCAAAGTGGTGGCCATGAGCTCCCAGACACTATTAGCATGCCAAAATGCAGCTCGGGTGACCTTGGTCATTGAGATTGCTGCATGTGCATCTTCAATTTATTCTCTAAGAGCCAGCAATGCAGTGGAATATATGACATCCACTAAGGTCCACCTTATGAGGGTAACACCATCTGTTGAAAAAAATCCTACTATTTTGCTTTTCTTGAAGTGTGCATACATTTTTTTTTTTTTGAGGCAGGGTCTCCCTTTGTAGTTCAGGCTGGTCCTGAGCTTACTACGTAGCCCATGCTGGCCTTGAACTCAAGGTGATCCTCCTTCCTCAGCTTCCTGAGTGCCGGAATTATAGGTGTACGCCACCACACCCGGCTGTTGTGTGCATACATTTTTTGGTGGAATCCATATATATATATGTTTTTAGTTAGCAGAAAGACATCCATAATCTATCTCTATTCTTCAATATGTTTAATGAGTGCATAATATTTCATCTTGTTTGTATAATATTTCAACTTTCTCATTTTTAGACATTTTTAGCTTTTCCCCAAGTTTTTATTTTTATTAGTAAATATGTCCTCAGTAATCTCTTTGTTATTATATCTTCTTTCAGGCCAATGATTATTCCCTACCATATATCCCAAGAAATGTGCAAAAATGTCTATTTTTTTCCACACCTTTGTCAAATCACAGTATTATTATTTTTTATTCCCTAGTTGGATGAGTAAGGAAAAATGTACTAGCTTATTTTTCTTTGAGTTTCTTTGTTATCCAATTATGGTAAAATTTAAAATGTAGTTATTTGTCATTTATGTTTTTTTTCTCTTTAGGTTTACTGTTTGTCATACAATTTCAGTAGAGATCCAAGAATTCTGTGAAGTACATAGAGAATAAAGAAGCCTGAAATGTTTCTTTTTTCTCCCCACAATATTTCCCTCTCTTCTATTAGGAGATCAAGAAACACTTTAGTTTTGGTACAGTTTCTTCATACCACCTTTGTGCTTCTCCTTCCTCCGACACCCTTTCTCACTTTGGGGAGAATTTCACCTCAGACTCCAAAGGCAGCTCATCTGCGCTTTGTCTCATATCCGGGAGGCCTTGGTTTTAGGGTTAGTGACTGTGTGTGTCTGTGTGTGTGTGTGTGTGTGTGTGTAATGGATTCATTAGCATTGTACCTTGAATGTATCAGGTGTGCAGTTCAAATTAATCTTATATTTACAATGAAGTGATCAAGGGACATACAAGCAAGTTCAATTTGGCATTCTATAACTCCCTTAAGTGAGATGAGTTTGTGCTCAAAAAGAAATGGATGACTTGTCTGGAATATAAACTCCAATTTAGTATTTTGATGCTGCTTACATACGATCTACTGTAATCGAATAGGGAAGATGGACCTACACATGCCAGTATTATTTGCATCATTACACCTTCCACTGCCACTGTCTCTGCCAGACATCAAGCGCTTTGAGCCTGCATGGTGTTATTTTGCACGTAAGCAGAGAGCCCTCCTCACTGTGGGCCCTGGTGAGGCACTGACGCCCAGTAAGTGTCCTGGGAGAGGCCGGATGTTGACATCTGTTGAAATGATTGTTTTGTTAATCTAGTGAATGTTCTATAAAGCGGTAAAAGCTGTGCATATTTCACTTTCTCTTCCCTACCTCTACGCTATGCTCATGCACAGATATGATTAAGCTAGCGGAAATCATTACCTTAGGGACAGGAGAGTTTTCCTTGTATTATATCTAAATATCCATAGGGCAGCCAAGGAGGCTGTTAAATAGTATAATATTTGGATTTTATGAGAAAAACACCTGTTGATTTAAAAGTACATAATTTCTTAACCCATTCAATGATTAGAAGGAGGCCCTTCCTCTGGGAGCCTGAGTTTGGGATATTCAACATTATCTTTGCCTTTTAATTCCCCAGTGCTCTGACTCCAGTGGTTTTCTAAAATATGTTAATGTTGGATTGCCATTTGAAAAGATGTGCAGTTGAACCAGTGAAATGAAACAGAGCAATGGTTGAGATTCTCTCATCCTTTAGTGATCTTTCTTGGCTATGCAAACTGTATGACACTTGGGGGTTGTTTTTCTGAATGCATCCGGGACCTGATCATATTGGTAAAGACACTTCAAACGCCTCTCCTTGGATAAGAGTATTTATAATCTGAGTAGCCTCCCTATCTGAAAGGTATTCTAGACTATAAACACATTTTTTTTTTCTTTACCTGAAATTTCTTCTGCTACTTCTACTCATCAGATCCCATCATTTCTTAACATTGTCAACTATGTAGGGAAATTCTAAGCACATAAATTATGGGTGAAACTTTATTTGGGATGAGCTCTCCCAGGGACAAGGAACAGAGAGAAGTCTGAGGATGAAAAATGGAATTTTGGACCACATGTAACTGAAGTTGTAAACAAAGGAGGAGAAATTGAGAAGTCTACCATGGAGTGGCTGGAAAGTTAGGACAAAACAGATTTGTAGGAAGAAAGGGAAATATTTTAATTAGAGGGGAGTAGACATTAATGCCAAGAGCATTTTATATTCTAGTCAATGTTGTGATCTACATCCTGCTCTAAAATGAAGCTGGTAATTTTATCAAGAAATATATGTTTAGGAGATCCTAATAAGTTGCTTGCTCTAGTTGGAAAAGCCAAAGAATCCTATTTTCCTGAGTTCTTGTAGTCCAAAGTGCCTGTAATCCTAGTTAATATACAGAACAAACAGGCAACCCATGTTGCTTTGGTCCACAGCAACCTGGAAGTGTTACAGACGTACATTATTACAAACGAGCAATATTTGACAACCTCTCTTCCCATCACATAGCCATTACCCTAAACGTGGTCAGACTTCGTATCTGAAAGTGCTTTACCCTACTACATCAGATCAGAAGGAATCATATCAGCGGCTCTTCTTTGTCAGGAAAACTCACGTTTAAGAAAACTTCTAGGGAAGAGAAGTCTTGGATTCACATTTGCCTATCTTGCTCAGTGGAGGCTTCTTAGCTCTAATTCTTTGCTTTGAGACTCACATCTATCTATGTCAATCCTATATACAGTCCGTTGTCTTCAAAATTTTATTTTATAGATTATGAATCATATATTCAATTTAGGAAAATAAATAATTCTAGTTTTTAGCAATTTTTATTTTGAAATAATGTCATTTCTTCTATTTGTATGGTTCTTCAAATTCTAGAAAAAGTGTTTCCATGTTTAACCTCTCCTTTCTTCTCTCTTTTCATATGTATTAGGTCCTGTGCTAGAAGCATCATAATAGTTTTTTCAAAAAAACCAGGGCTACCTGAGAGGTTGAGTGAATCCAGACGATGAAGTACCCTTGCAGGTATCAGAATCCAAGTGGTTGCCTAAGAAGAGTAAACTAAGCATTAGCTCATTATATGATAATTAAGACATTTTCCCAAGTTAATTTGTCTTACCAGTTTATTTGTACAGCACATCAGAAATAAGTGGAGTTATCCCTTAAACTTTGTCATTTCCTGAAGAGGACAAAATAAATTTAGTGAGTGAACAAGAGTATTCTTTTAGATATAAGGGATAAAATGTAAGTGGAAAGTTGAATAAGTAAAAGGATTTTACAGATATATGCAAACCAATGCTTTAACTTGGTAGTGTAAGAAAAGTCAGTGTTAAAAAAGCCCTTAGCAAAACCTGTTATGGAAAAGCACAAAATAGCAAATTTCAACCTTCAGACTCAAGTTCCTCTTGATTTTTGAGAAAAAGAGCAGAAAATCAGGGCATTTATATAGACAATGATAATAATTGTGATTGTGCTATGTTACTCCATAACCTTTTGCTACTTTGGAAATACTCCTTCGTATGTATATAATAAACATATTATGTATTTCCAGTTTTATATGGAAGTCAGAGTAGAAAACTTTGAAGCTGTCCAGTGAAGTGGCAGTTGGAGCACTCTCTCTCTGAACACATCAGAAAAAGATGTTAATACATAGATTGCCTTCCAAGACAGGCAAGCACTTGTAGCAGCAAAGAAAGCGTTGCTATGCAATTTCAGAAATCTGTTGACTACATGTTCCCATGTGTGTTCCAGGAAATTCACGTTTGGATTTCAGTACAGCTCAGAGTTATGGCAGTGTAATCCAACACTTTTTTTGATGGGAATTTGCTTGATAACAACATTAGGCTTGCCAAAATTCAGCAGGCCAAATCCTGGTTCTGGAATATGTGGGAACTAAGAAATCAGCAGTCAAATGATGAAGGCTTTATCACTTTCAATTCTCTAAGGAAACAAATTCTACCTAATGGTCTAAAAAATCATTTAAAATACAGCGGATAATCTTTTAAAAATGAAATGTCTCTTTTGTGGCATGTTATAGCACATGTAACATTTAATAATGAAAATGTATTAATACATTTCTTCTGAATACTGGCTAAAAGGTTTCAGCTTCCCCAACTTCATTATGGCTGGCTAGACATGTGCAATTTTGCTTACCTTAAGAAATGAAAATACACTAGTATGTATTAAACCAAGTTAGAAATTCACTATGTACCTAATCTGTATCACAACTGCCCTGGTTAAAGCGATTAGATTGACTTTAAACTCTTTATTGAATACAGGGCTTCTTGTCCTCCTCTAAAACATTGCTATTAACTTGGCAAAAAATAGTGTGTTAAAATTGTAGTAAGTATAATAAAACAAGAAATTGTACCTCACAGTCAACTTAGGAATATCTCTTTTGGTTCCTAGGAATAAACTATAAAATTCAAGTGCTGGAAGGCACATCAAAGATCAGTGGTCAAATACCCAAGCCTTAGCAAAGGTAGAACCAAGCCATTGAACATGAAATGCTACCTATTCTGTTCCCTTAGGATCCAGGGTGGATGGTCCCTGTTTCTAGTCTGCTTCAATGTCTGCCACATCACAAAAAATTGTACAATAATCCTGACCATAGCCTCCCTTGGTAACTTTTAAAACTGTTTCTGCAAGTGTTTTACAATTCTTTCATTTGGTCATGGTGTACAGTGATTGGCTAACATTCTCTTCAGAACAGCCTGTCATGTAGTGAGGGTGTGTAGTTGATTTGTGTGTCCTCTTTCTAATAGTGCTCTCTTTGGCTATTATAAATTGTTAGTACCTATGTCAAAAGGGGAAAATTGAAATTTTATAGAGCTCCTGAAGAAAAGTGTGAAAAATGGAAGCACATTATTTTACCTTGACATAGATCCATTTTATTTAAGGTCATATTTGTCTTGTTTTTATAGTAATAGGTAGTTTAACCTCTCTGCCATTATGATTGCAATACCTTTAATATTTTTTGCTTTACTGGTGCTCTGTAGGACTTCATCCATGTGATATCTGAATAAGTCCGGGAATAAACATTATTATAACTGATTTGGTATATTGTCTGCATCCCCCTTGTATCTACATTTACTAGATAATCTGTGTGTAATCCTGCCTAGACTCAGAAAAGGCTACTAATCACCTTTGAATATTTTTAGTCTACAGTTTTGTAAAATTTAGTGATCAAAACCAGGTAATTTAAAGAAGATATTTTTCAAGTTGTCAACATTATTTGTTTTTCAATGTTGGTGTACATGATGACAATAAATCATTGTAATTAATTTAGGTAAAACATAATAGCTCTGCAATCTATTATAAAGTATCTTTTTGGAGTTTATCTTTAGCAGGAACTGTTAGTACATTTCTACTTCCTAGTTTCACTCAGATATGGTATTTCCTCCTAAATATTAGACTCAATTGCAGCAGCATGGAAATCTAATATTTCAAATACTTCTATGACATTGAGATGCAAATTGAGGTTCTTGATTCTGAAATATTAGTTCAATACCAAGGATGATGACTTTGAAAATTATTTTAAAAGATCTGTGTTCTTGTGAAGATTTCACTTCACTTTCGAATGTTTTAAATCCCTCTCACTTTTAAAAATATCTAGTCACAAGTTCCTTTTCTCCATGCAAAATGAGGCTAACTAAAAACATTCCTGTTTAATTTTTGGTTTGCTAATGGGAAAAGAAGAGAAATACAACATAAAAATATACCACTTAATTACTTTCAGGCATATGGTTTGCTTTCTTAATGATCTGGGTTTGCCCCAGATCATTGGATTAACTCAAATGATTGCCATTTATTAAGATGTAAGAAATGATAGTTTCCAATTGGAGATTTAGTGTTCTAATGACACATTACTCACAGGGCTATAATGGGTACTGAACTTTTTTTGTTCATAGGGTTTGATTTTTTTCATTGGTAAACCACATTGAGTTAACTTGTGTCAATCGTTAGAAGTTTTTTATTGTTTAGACAGAGCAGAGTTATGTATGTAGGTAATGTCTTTTATTTTAATGTCAAAATTTCTCTCTGGGTAATTGGTTGTCTTGTTTGTTCTCAGCAGAAGTTCATGAACAAGTATGTTAAAAATTGACTGGCATGGAAAAAAATCAAATGAAATTTGTCAGAATTTTTTAAAAAATTAAATTATAGTTTACACTTATATATCTCCCCAAAGAATTTTTTCCTAGAACCAAGATACATCATGTAAAGGTACAAATTCCCAATGACGAATGTCATCATATTGTATACCTAAAATGTACTAATAAACTTAATCAATAAAAAAAGAATTTTTTCCATGCTATGAATTTTCACATGAAACAATCTGATATATTAGTATCTTGCTTGAGTTTTGAGTCTGACCCAGTTGAAATTGATTTATTACCAACTCTGGTGAAGGTGAAGGCCAGAGCCCCCAATACATGAACCAAATCAGACAGCAACCAGCCTCATTGGCTCCTGGTTTGGTGGAAAGACTCCATAATGTTATAACCTCAGCTTGAGCACAAATACAGCTTCAAATTACTGTGTTTCCTGGATTTCTTCACCCAGATTTGTCTACAATGCTAATGGAAAAAAATTATGTATTTATTGAGTAATTGAGACCTATCTTAATAAAATCTTCTTTAATGTTTCCAAAATAAAGATATTATATGACAATATTCATAATAATTTAAAACTCATTACCTTTTATTTTTTCAAATTATTAACTTTAGTTTTGTTTTGATCTCATTTTATTCCTTTATAAGAGCTATTGATTGGAGCCCACATTTTCTAGCTTTATGTGTTCAGTCAGTAAGGCTAATTTTTCTACAGAATTTGGAATAAGTGACATCAGTGTAAAGTAGGTTACCCTCAGAAAACACTGTGGTACTTATCTTCATTTAAACAGCTGTATTTCCATGAGGTGTAGAGTTAGTAAGTACAATTGAAATTAAAATACAAAATCACTTTTATACAAATGAACATGTACTGATCCTCCATGAAATGAGGCTTTATAGTCTATTGGTCTCCTATTGTTAATGATCACTCTGGAAAGAAAATGTTAATGCTCAGCACAATGTAGTCTCTCTCTCTCTCTCTCTCTCTCTCTCTCTCTCTCTCTCTCTCTCTCTCCTCTCTCTCTGTCTCTCCCTTCCCTCTCCTAGTGCTTCAGCTATTCTCTCTCTGATTACTTTTAACATTGTAATTTATAAATTACAAATAAAATACCTTTTTAATAATTTTCTTTCTAACGAAATCCTAAATCAGATTATGGTTAACCAAGTAAGAGATATGGAGGAAGTTATCTAACTTAGGCATACACCGTAAGTAAGCATGTAGATGAAGGATATGTAACTGGTTGAGAACTAAAGCAAGGCCTCCACATGACTAAGGTAAAATCCAGGAAGACTCTTCTTTCAACATGACACAGAAAGAAATCTATTTGCTGATAAAAAAAATGGCAACGCATTAGCATCTGGATTTCATGTGTATATTTGCTCAATAATTAGCAGCAGCCCTTGTTCAGCTACATTCCTACATCTGGGAACAAAACATCATAGAGACTAAAAATAAAGACAAGGAGAAAAGTGAAAAACTGCCTGCTGTAAAATGGCGTTCTTATTCTAAGTTATAAATTAAAGGAATTTTGTCACCCTCTTTGGGAGTGAAAACACTTTCTCCAAGAGGTATATCCAGATACTACCCAGAGATGCCTTCTAAACTGTCATTATATTATGCATTCCGAGGGAAAGAGTGTTATTTTAAATTAAGTTTATGTGATATAGGAGCTAAAGAATGATTGAAAATAGTTTTAAAAACAATTGCATATAAATATGCTTTCAATTGAACTGACTATATCAATAGAATCACTATCTCATACGCTTTCTCAGGGCCTAATAGACAGAAGTGGGGGTTTTTTGGTTAATGTCAAAAATAGAAAAATTGCAGAATACCAATTACACTGGATGGTCTGTAACTTTTCTTTGTTAACAATGACAACATAAATACTGTGCCTGAGAAAAATCTGATGCTGGCAGGTTCCTTGAGGTTTTAATGCAGATTTGTATTCTCCGTTAAATTGTAGATTTTATGGAAGACGCACTATATGGTTTCTCCAAAGGCCTGTGGAATATGTACCATATGTTTTCTCAGGCTGCTTATCTTTTAATTGGCTGAAGAATAAGCCCATATGGTAAACACAAGCAGGGCCTCTAGTTCATCTAAGAATGGAAATATCACCCAGAGAGTAGAATTTTGGTTGCCAGGCCTGCTGGGCCAGTTGGAAAGAGACTGGTTATTGCCTCTGACATTGACTCAGTAACCTTGGAGTAAGAAGGAAGCCTGAAAACTTCCCACCTTTCTCGGGCTATCCAACTTGGTCATACATGTAGGAGGGAAGTTCTGGGAATTCTCTCTCCCATTTTAATTGTGAACAGAATTGTGAAATGTCTAAGTTAGCTCATAGCTGATAGGTACATTTTGATGAGGAAATGCATTTTTATTAGCACATTTGCTCTAGAGGAGAGCGTTCCTCATCTTTCATTGAGTTTATATATATTTAAATGATTTTATATTTATGTATGGCTGTTGGAAAAAAGAAAAAGACTTAAAGGGATTCATCTAGAAGTTGAGAGTATAAATAAATACAGTGTGTATGATTCCTTAACCCCTAAACTAGCTGTGAGTAATGAACACTGGTCTAAGAGGGGGACTAGTGAGCCTTCCAATTTAAAGAATATAAATTTAGGGCTCTCTTCTGTGTCATTTAGGGGTGATTATTTTTGAAAAATAATCTGATAACATTTATTTTTTCTACAATTTTTAAAAGTAGCTCCTATCATATTTTAAATATCCAAAAGGTAATTATCTTTATTAATTACCTTAATTTTAGTGACTTTAAAAGACAATCTAAAATCAAGCTATAGATTCAATTAAATACATTTACATTAACATATGAACAATTTGTTATAGATGGCTACATAAGAAAAAAATGTTGTTAAAAAATTTATATGTATAGACAAGATCAATTTATTTTTATAAAGGTCAAAATAGTGTCATATTTTGCATTGTCAACAGGCCAAATCTCAATGTAACCACTACTGCTCATTTATATGCAGCTGGTGTATGCCTTCTAAAAAAATCATCCTTCTACTATACTTTATTAATCGATCACATTAGATATGAAGCCAAGCTTAATAACATTTTTTTGTTTTTGTTTTTTGGTACTGGGGCTCGAACTTGGGTCCTTGCGCTTATGCAGCAGGCAGCGAAACCACTGAGCTAAATCCCTGGCCCAAGCTTAATAACATTTTAATAGAAGATTTATAAAGCCTTTCAGAGAAGCTTAGTAAAGATAAAGGTATTAAAAAAGAATAGTCCATTTAAGGAGTGTTAGAAAAATCAATTGTTCTATTCAGGAAGAAAAAATATAGGTTGATTTTAAGTAGTTTAGAAGATATTACTTTAGAAATATTGAGAATTTAGGACACAATGGGTGCGTTATTTGAGTTCACCTAGTAAGCATTTGACTTTCTTGTAATATAGCTTTAGCACAACAGAGAATAGAAGGCTAAGATGTATTTCTCAGAATCTTTTCGATGACCTCTGTTCCACCAAGAAATTGGGATTTGGAGCTGGAAAGTGAGCCAATAAAGGTTATGTTAGGAAGATTTGATCAGTCAGAAATTCTTGTAGTTGTAGGCATTTGTTTCTTCTAAAACAAGCAAAGGTCTAAGTTTCTGATGTCTTATGAATTAAGCAGCAAGGTGAGAAAAGTCTGGCAGTACTGTGGACACTTTGGGGAATTTTTCATAGATGCTCTATATCTAGCCTTGCAGTGACCAAGCTCAATTTTTTTATTCTACCAGAGATTCTAGAAACTGTCGAAATCTCTCTCCTGTCTGCAAAAATACCTTTTCTTCTAAAACCAGACATAGTAGGTTACTTATCCTGTGAAGTTTCTGCATGATTAGCTATTAATCGAATTCTTTTGCATAATAGCTAGTGAATGCTTTTTACATGGAAGCATTGCAAATACTACCTTGCTTAATCTTCACCTCAATTCCAGGAGGCTCTTGGTTTTGCAAAACCATCCCAATGATCACTGACAAAAAGGGAGTCAAGTCCAAGTCTTCTTTGATATAACTATTTATAAAAGGCTGAATAAAGGAAATGGTTCAAATGTTGGTTACAGAGAGTTCATTTTGGACATGAAAACAAGTAATTTAATGCAATGCAAATTATGTCTATGGAATAACCATTGAAGCCAGTTTCACCACTGAATATCCTTAAAATAATGAACTTTGGACCAAAGAATCATTTATTAGACTGAATTTGTCATCCATTCTATCATCTTGGTACTTTATTTTTGTACACAAGATTTCTAAATTTCTATTTGATTGCTATAATCTAGTGTTACCAACTACATGTTATTACAGTATAATTTTATGTGAGCATAGTAGTAGGTTCAACTGTAAGGCTATTTAATAGATATAGATGAGATTTTTATAGTCAGCTATTTACATTTTCTAAGAAACAGAACTACATGTTTCAAATTCTCCAGTAATTCCTAAATAGCACCATATATTCAGAAAGTATTCAAATTTTCTCAAATGTTGCACACTTTAAGATTTAAGTTTTTGTCAAATCAAGATTCAAAGTTTGCATATTGCAATTTTTGACATGTATTTTATGTCTCTTTTTATCTATAATTCTGTTTCATCCATTGTTCCTGCTTGCAGTTATTTGCACAAGAAATTGAGTGATTTGTCTTAAAAAATTTCCCAGAGTCTGGGTTTTGCTCATTGTATCCCCCTATGTTTACTTTATATGTTTTTTCCCTTGTGTTTTCTCTTCACTAGTGGGATTTGGAGACTTTTACAAATTTACACATCTTTCTTCCTTTCTTTTCTCCCTCCCTCACTCCCTCCTTCCTTTCTTTGGATTAAAAAACACACTTTGTACACAATGATGGGTACTTTTATCAGGAAGCACATGTGTCATAGTTTCTCTTTTTATGGTATTAACTGGCACTAAAAATGATTCTTCAGATTTACTATTTCGTTAAGGGTTCTTTATTAAGAGATGGTCTATGATGCCTTCATTTATTATCTGACAAATTCTATTTCGCAAGTGTACTCTATTTTCTAGATTCATTTCCTCCTCCCTGAACTTCTTCATATTTGCATTGTGCGAACATCATCTGAACCCATATCCATTCTGTACTATAATATTCTTCTTGTATCTATTATTTAATCTTAGTTGAATAGGCAAATATATATTAGATTATTACTAGTGCTCCTTATGCTCATTCTTTATTGTCTCCTTTTCAGTTATTTTTGTTCTCTGAAATTTGTTTCATAGTAGAATTCTTAGGGAGGGCTTCATGGAAAAATTATTTCCTAAATTCTTGTCTATTCACAAAATGTTCAACATTTTTATTGAAGGTCACTTTGGATGCAAATAAAATCTTGGCTTATATCCCAACTAGTGTAAGGTTCGACTGGAGCATGAGTGAGAGCACTGAGGCAGGCAAAATTTAAGCAACATAGGATGAGTTTATTGTCACCTGCATGCAGACAGGCCAAGGGCAGAAAGGCTGTTGGCATAGGAAAGAGGCCGCACGCAGTTTATATAGGGGAGTTTAAGTAGGGAAGGGGGTGTCAGCTCGGAGGGTGGAAAATTTTGGGGTCTCAGGACGGGATGAGGGTAGCAGGGCGATGGGAGGTTCAGCAAGGTACAGCGGGTGCCTTGTCATTTTTCGTAGAATCGGTCTCCTTGCAGGGGTGAATGAGTGAGGTGGCAGCTGGCTTCCTGCCATGGCTATTCTTGCAGGCAAGGTGTCTGTTGGGGTTTTTTCTCTCAGTGGGGTGGGGGTCTCACTCAGGGGGCCCGTCACTAGGGAGGGCGGCTCAAATATATTAAGAAGATTCATCGTTTTCTGCCCTACAATATTTCTGTTCATAAAGCATGATGACAATCAGGTTTTCTTTTCCTTACCAGTACTTGGTCTTTCTGTCTAGAATTTTTTGTCAAAGAACTCTTTTTCCCCTTAAAATCAGTTTTGTTAGAATATGTCTCAATGTGGTCTCTTCAGGTTAAAATTTCAAAGGTTTTTGGTTTGCTTTCAATATGTATGTTGCTCAAAGTTTTCATTTATTTCAGAAAAGTTTTCTAGATCACACATTTTAGTGTGGATTCTATTATACTACATTAGCTGTTTTTATTGGGAATACCTAATACGTAAGTGTTGGATTTTGTTTGCCTTTATTACTTTTTGTAAGTTGCTCTTTCTTTTGCTTTTATATTTTCAATTTCCTCTTTCCTGTACTTTACTGTTCATAACATATTATGTATATATCCAAAGGCTTTAAGCATTATTCAGATTCATTTGTTTTTATATTGTTCTTTGCTTCAGTCATCATTTCTAAAGATTTTAACTTTTATTTCTAATTCTTTCTTGAGTTGTTTTCTTTTTTTCCCCAGTATCCTTTTCCCTCTCTCATCATCTCTTTGACTATTTCTAATCCTGGCATTTTTCATAGTTCTATTATTTTCTACTTTTAGCTTGTTTTGAAACACAAGGAAGTATTTTTTACCTTTTTGGGGGATGTTTTCTGGCATACTTCCATTGTCTGCATGAATATTATTCTGCTCATTATTCTTTTTCCTTACAAAACTTCACCTAAGACCCACCAGTAATACATCTCTCTTTCTCATTTTAGTGAGAAGCATCTTCCTGCATTTAAATAAAAAGAAACTCACATGACCTTTCCTGGCCACATGGCTGTGAACTTCTCCCCAGTCCTACTCTGGAGTTTCTCTTTCCTCTGACTTTAGTGTCTCTACCCTATGTCTGCTGAGCTTGTCCTCCAGGCATTTCTCCTGAGGTTAAGCATTTGTTTTGAAATGATATTTAGATTGGTCAATTTGGGGAATTTTTGGTGTCAAGACTCCTCTCATGATCTCTCTATTTTGTGGTCCATTGAACTCATGAATACAGCCTCTGATGGCCCTTCCCAAGTGTGTCCACTGTTTTGTTTTGTTGAGTCATGGTCTTGTTATGGAGTTCAGGCTGGCCTTAAAGTCGCTATGTAGCCCAGGCTAGCCTTGAACTCAAAGAAATCCTCTTGACTCAGTCTCCTGAGTGCTGAGGTTACAGGCATGCACCACCACACCCAGATTTCACTGTCTTCACACTGGCTCACTGAGCTCTCAGCACCAGTGAAAGGGAAATGCCTGCAGGAGTTCCCTATTTGGGAGGTACCTGCCTGTTAGGAATTTGTTTTCTGGATCTCAGACAGATCAGAAGTGCTTTGTTTTTCCTCCATTTTCTCTCTTGGAGTTGCTGATACCATGTGGACACAATGACAAGCCCAAGTTTTGGGATTTCTGAAATACTCTTTCTTGGAATTTGGCTGAAGATGTTGGTCATGGAATTTTGTTTTATTATTCTAGCTTCTCTGGCTATTTTTATTGGAGGTTTGGGAAGATAGCAAAACCAGATCAGTGATACCAGTACTATCTTGCTGGAAACCAGTAATCCGTTTATTATTCTTATCTCATAGCTCTAATTGGATTTGAACTTTTCCTTGAAAAGTTTGAAAAATAGGTTAATTAGCAATCATTTTGCATATTTGGGGTATTGACTGCTAAAAGTCTATGAATTTAACTATGTGCTTTTTTTGAGGCCTTTTGTCATTGTTATGTGCTACGATATAATTTAGTCACTTTAGAACAGCAATAGCTAAATCACTTCCTAATAGAAAGTGTGCCCATTCTAAATATGTACATATGTATGCACACACACATAAATTTACTATATGTGATATTTATGCAGTATATACAATAAAAAGTATATCAGAAATTGATTTGGTTTACACATTTTTAACATTTGAGCATTTCAATTTTAAAAAGAAGATGTAGATTTAATTTTGCTTATAAAAGACTAAGGAATGTGCTCCCATTTTAATCATTTCTCCTTTTATCCTAAATGTTTTCTTCTCACCTAATAAAGAAGGGAAGGAATGTTTTACCAAGCTCAAGACCCATTTGGATCTGTGGTTTCTAAATGTCAAGCCTGAATCTAACACTCTAGAGTTTAACCTTGTTTGCTTTTGGGTAAAGTGGCTTCCTGTTTCTAAGAAAGGAAAAAAAAAAAAAAAGTTCCAAAAGTCTATTAAAAAGATTACAAGTCTTCTCCAAAACCTAGTGGCACACATGACAAACCACTTTGATGTATTAAATAAAAATCAATTTTAAAATGTAAATTAAATTTACCTGTAACATAAAATTGGCCTTATAAATTCAGAAAAGTAGCAGAAGACTGAGACAAAATGTCCTTGAGAAAAAGGCTGCTAGGTTTTAGCCAAACCCAAGCATTTGAAAAACATGGTTGCTGGAAAAGTGTAATGAACCCAATATTTGTGCAGTTTTTGTGTTTCTCATTCTTATGATTTTGTTGTACTTATTCCCACAGTCATCTTCAAATGACACCCCTGCCCGTAAAAAAAAACAACAAAAAAACCAGGGTGACTGAAAAATTTGGTTAAACTTCTTAATACTTTTAATCCTTACTTGTTATAATTTGATTACTGAGAGAGATTTTCTCTGTGGGCCTCCTATTAAATCACTTTCAAGTTGAAACAAACCAGAAATCCTTTAAGTAACACAGCAAGTATTCACTTTAAGCTGCTCGGAATTTATACAGAAACTGTAGAATGTCTCTTCTAGAAGGTTATAAATGTACCCAGAGGCTACTGTGATGGGCTTGTCCTTCCAACCCAACTTAAATAGATAAATAAATAAATAAAACATGATGTTCTAGGTTATAAAGTACAGGACAATGTGATTCAACTGTGTTTATTTATTCTCCATGTTCTTATATATCTGTGTTGTTAGGGTTAAGTCAAATCGACCTGGGGGATAGTTTTTTACTCTATGTACTCATTAGTATAACCCTGCCTAGTGTATGTAATATTATAAAGATCTGGTCCAATATAATCTTTACATCATAT
>NW_004624753.1:977914-1009829 GCF_000247695.1 Heterocephalus glaber
ATTAACATGAGGAAAATTATAATCATTTTACATGTTTTCCCCCTTTATTTCTGAGTGGTTTCCGAATATTATGTGTCTTTAAGAAGCAACTTTGCATTTTTTACCTATGGGTAAACCCAAACTAGAAAATCTGTGACAGCTGAGCCTATCTGTAGAGGTAAAGAGTGGAAAGGGCAATAATCACACCAAGTGACAACTTTTTGGATGTAGAGATATTTTGGGAAACCTTAAGAATCCATGTTTCAGGGGCTCAGTTTGTGAGATTTGGCTTGAGAAAACTTAGACTAATGCCTAGGGATTTGCATTTTACACGTGCAATGCTGCCAATTTTCTTCAACCAGTTTGATAAATAACTTTGTTAGATTTTAGGTACCAGGTTATGAGTCTAAATACAATTTGAGAATTTTAATGCATGGATAGAAATGTGTTTTGAAAAAAAGAAAGTTAGCAATTGTGCTTTAAATGGAGGCAGAGAAAAAGTTGGGACAAATAGGAGCAAAAATTATGAAAATGGTAGTTGGCTCGATGATTGGTTAGATAGAGAATGGAGTGTTTTTCAGTTATAAAAAGCTCTATTTTCAAGGGAAACCAGAAGGAGGACGTGCAGCTGTGAGTGCATAAAGGAACAGGAAGCTTTAGATGGCCAGGCCCTCGCCTCTCAGTTCTTCCAGGTAAGATGTCAGGAGAGTCACTTCCACCTCAAGCCGGGTCTCTGTCCTGAGCAGTTTGCTCTGAGCTACTTTACACTTCATGTCCTGACCCAATCCTGACTCCTTGGGGTGCTGTTCTATGACTCATGTCTCCACTGGGCCCTCAGAACTGGTCTGACCTTTGGCCTGCCTTCATTAGCCACAGTTGAGACAGCCCTGGCTACCTTACCACCCAGTGCCTTTGTCCGACCTGGCTTCCTCTCCTCCCGCTACTGAATGAGGTCCTGCCTAGAAGTTCAAGGCTTCTTGGAACTGGAGTCAAGCCTGGGCCTGCTCCTGTCTGTTCACAGCCTCTGCTGCCTCCACACACTGTTCCACTTCTTGTGTTGTTTTCCGGGCACCAACTGAGGTATAACTTGCCTTTGGGGAGGGAGATACGTACGGTCTACTTCCTGTTCCAAGGTCAGTCACCCATAGCCACATATGTTTCTGTTGGCTTCATGGTTCCCAAATTGTGTTCACTATAATTATCAGAAGAGTATGTTAAAATCAAGATCGCTCAGACACTAGTAGCTCTGTAGAACAACGCAGAACAGTGTTACCTGAAGTTGGGCCTCAGGCACCACCAGATTACCTGGAGCCTGTTAGGAATGTGAATTCCTGGGCTCTGCCCCGGCTCCAGGGGATCAGGCTCTCCATGGGGGAGCCCAGCAGCCTGTCATCACAAGAGTGATCCTCACTGTAGTGGGGTCCCCATGCTTACTTAGTGATTCTAGCTGATGTGACTGCTGGCTTTGGGGATGTAAAGATGGGCAGATCTCAGAGTTGTTGAGGCAGAACCTGTATTTTAATGAAATGTCCAGGTTTTAGAAGAGCTGGTTTGATAATGTTTTTAACAAGTTGCCTCACCTACTTTTAGGTGTAACAGAGTCAGACACCTACACTAACACATGTCCTACACTCAAGTGAGGACTGTTCAGTCTCAGCTTGGTGCCTCTTGAAGCATTTTCTGTTTAGATATACTTCTCCCGTTCCTCTATGGCGAACAGTGCTGGCCCTGTGTAATGTCTGTGTTCCAGAGCTGATTTGAAGCCTGACTACTTAATACCTATAAAACTTATGGAGATCCACTGGTAAATCCCAGGGTCAAGGAAGCACCCATATATTTGAGGTTTTGCCATCAGTGGTATTATAATAGATTTCACTATGACTTTCATATAACTTCCTCCAAGGGATGACTCCACTCTCAAATCAGGTCTTAAAACAAAAGAAATAAACCAAAAAATATAGAAATAAAGCAACTCTAATGCTATATCCTCCAGTATCTCCCCCAAATAAGATAAGAACCAATAAAGTGTCTGTATATATTCTTTCATTATTCATTTGAACTGAATATTTGAATTGAATATTCAAACTGCCTTGCTGCTAACAGGAAACTCTGCTAAGTTCACAATATCTTATCTGTCATCCTCATACATTCTCAAGCATGAATGTAATATCTGAATAATGAATCAAACTAATTGTTATGGTTTAGATGTAGAATTTCCTTTCAGAGCCGCACATGCTCAGAAAGGGGGTTTTGGAAAGTGACTGGCTCTTGGAGCACTGTCCTGGATTCATGCACTGGTGAATCCAGGGCTTAAGCACGCTGTTGGAAGGAGGGGCCTGGTCCGGAGTGGTGGGTCACAGGGGAGGAGACCTGGAAGACTCTCCCCGGCTCTTCCCTTTGCTCTGTGCCTCCTGGCCACCATGACACGAGCAGCTGTCTTCTGTCCAGGCTGTCCACCACGCTATGTCTGCCTTGCAGCCAGCCGACCAGACTGAAAAAAGAGAGCCCAAATAAACCCCTCCATCTGTAAGTGGTGGGTGTCCAGTGTCCTTTCTCAGTGACAAAAAAGTGACTAGCACACTAATGAACTGCTGTCCGCAGAGATATAAACTTTTAATTTTTACTTCATAATATGTGTAAAAAGCAAACTTACTTTGACCTCATTTAAAGATTTGACAACTTTGAGTTTTCTTAAAAAAAGAAATGAGAGGGCCAGGGATTTAGCTCAGTGGTTCCGCCACCTGCCTCACAAGCGTAAGGTCCCAAGTTCGATCCCCGGTACCAAAAAAAAAAAAAAGAAGTGAGAACGAATATGCTTCCACTTCTACTGGGTGTGATTGAAATGAGTAGACATATTTATTTTATTAGAGATGTTATTAAATCTTAACCTTTATTATACAAACTACCTTGTTGTGTATTTGCTAGTGTATATGTCTATTTCCCACTACTTATTTAGCATCCAGAAAACAAAGGCCTGGTCTTGTTTATATTGAAATCCCCATAGCATTTACCGGTGCTTTGCAAAATCTTAATAAATATTTATAGAATATAAAAAGAATAATCTTCTAACTCTTTCCTAAGACTTCCACAGGATGAAATTTGTCCATTCCGTGTCTCTTTAGTGAAATGTTATACAAACTGCTAGCCAGCTGTAGGACCCTGCAGAAGTATCTGTTTTCTCTGTGCTTTCAGAAGGAACTGTGGATTAGGTGAAGCTAGTAAATAGCTTCACAAAGAAAATAACTAAAGTTGACCTTATCCCTAGCATAAACATAACCTTCTCAACTGTTAAAAATAATGACTTAAAACCCTCATAACCACTTCCTGTCCATCAAGCCTTGTGAAAAACTTTCTCACTAACATATTTAAAAAGACAGAAATATTGAAAGAAACTATGCCCACTAAGTTATGGGAAAAGGGCAAACTAAAAGAAAATGACCTAAGTTGATTAATAGGAAATTGCTGTTTGTGTAGGTGAAAAATGATTGAATATTAACAATTTCCTATGGTTTAACTCAAGGGCTTTTTTGCAATTCCCAAGCATATTCTTTCCATTTGAAATTACAGTACCCAGTGGTGCTTTTCAAGTAACTGATTTTTTCAAGTAAAAGACTTCAAAGGATATGGTAATTTTTGTCAACTCCAACAGCTGAGTTCAGGAGATTCATGAGTTTTGTAAACTAAGGTTCTAAGGACATTTATAGTTATAAGCTCTGTGGATTTTGTTTTAAAATTGAAATTCTGCATTTAGTTGTTTTCTAATAAATAAGCCAGATGGAAATTGGAATGTTTTGCTGATGTGATGGCTGTGAATTGGACTGGATGGAGGGATGCTGCAGAGAACGGCATGGTGTAACTCTAGGTGTGTCTGGGAGGCGTTTCCAGTGGCACTGGTGTTTGGGCCAGCCGGGTGCGGAAGGCCCTTCCTGACTGTGGGTGGCACTGTTCAATAGGTAGGAGACCTGGATTGGTGGATGACCAGCTCTCACCTGCACTGGGCCCTTCGTGGGTGCATTTTTCTCGGCTGTCACCCGTGGACATGAGACTCCAGGTTCTTCAGCATTTGGATGATTGGGGAGCCATACAGCTGCTTTCCTTGGGGGCTTTAGAGCTGCAATACTGGCCTTTCTCTCAGTTTGAACCTTCCAACTTCTTGACTCTAGAAGCCGCCAGTTTCTCAGGAGCCATCATGGGACCATTTAGCCTCTGAGTGTGTGAGGCAATCTAGTAAATCTTCTCTTATAATCATATATATTTCATTGGTTCAGTTTCTCTGGGGAACCCTAATACAACAGCATTTTCTAAATTGTTGTTGGTAACCAGCAAGGATCAAATCATGTTTGCTAAAATGTGAATTGGTAGGGAAGACTTATTGAATCAGAATATTCGGAGTTTTTACTAAGTGTTCAAGATGAATCCAGCACCAAAGCTGCTAAAAGAGAATTATAGTCCAGTCCCTTTCCACAGATGAGGTAAGTCAAGTCTGAAGATGCTGAAGTAGGACACTTAGTAAACAGTGGAGCTGGTTCTGCCATCCTGGCCTCTTGATTCCTGGTACCACTTTTCCTTCTACCACATGAACGAGGCAGAAAATAAAGCACTTGTTTTTTTTCCCTCACTGCTTTTTCTAGTATTCTATTTTTCTCTTACCACTATATGTGTTATAATCTAAATGAAAATGCCAAGTAACTCATGGGAAGTTGTGTTCTTGGAATGTGTTTTTCTCATAGTGTCATGAATTTTCCAACTTTTTTTCAGGTTAATTTATTAGATTATGGAATATTTCATGTTAATATACATAACCCATTTTATATCATTAAGTTACCAACTGTATCTCTGCCTTCAACACACACACTGTTTGGTAAGTAAGTTTTAATGATATATACAATATAACAATTTAACCCAGAAACTTTCAAGGATGAAGCCTAGTTTTCAGAGAATGAATATTTCTATTATTTGAACTGTTTCAGAAAAACAGATGGAGATATTTGAAAAACACTGTATGAATTTGCAATAATTCTACATGCAAATATGATGACATGCATAAGAAGAAAATTATAAAGCCAATTATACTTGCAGCATAGATACAAAATTTCTCAGTGACACATTAATGATATTATTTTATCAAATTTAAGAATTGCTAAGAATAATTTACCAAATTTAAATGAGATTTATACTAGGAGCATAATCAAAGTTAAATATTAGAATTTTTCTACATCTTTTTTTAATACTAAAAATGAATGAAAATCTTGTTTTTGGCAAGTTAGAATAAGCACACCCAACCCTGTCTCTCTTACTGAATGTCACTATAATTCTCACACATAATGCATGCAAACATTATTTGAGTACTAAAAACGTGTCATCAGGAAGATTTAGGAAGACTGGAACTTAATATACCACCAAATAGGCAGTAAGGTTACTATTTTATCCACATTAGCCTTCTCCATGCTGAAGACACTGTTTGTAACCTGGATGTAGGCAAAGGATGTAGTCTGAGAAATCTCTTGGAAAAACCCTCTTGTTCTGGCTCAAGAAGAAAATAAAACTTCTAAATCTCAGAGACAGAGTATAGAGTTCCTGGGTTATTTTTCCCCTCTGTTTCCTGTATATCAGCCCCCAAGCAAGCCTGTAGTCATGGATAAAGAGACTTTGAAGGCAACCTGCTGGAGACAAAATCCTGAGGGGAGGACTTTTCTTGTGATTGGTGGAGCTGTGACCCTCAGAAGGTGACAGAAACATGGTCCTGGGCTCCTCTCTTCACTCCATACTCTTGTCATTTGGCTCCAGGTGTGGACGCAGTCAAAGGAGTGAGTGAAGAGAGGGGTAAATAAAATGCCAGAAGAGTGAAAAGGCAAGCCCTAGAAAATGGGTAAGTACTAGGGAAAGGTGGAGAGGGAGGTGCTTAGGAAAGTAATTCCATAAATTGTTAATTCCTGGACTCATTGTTGAGCTGTATGTGTGAAAGATCTGATCCTAATCATTATAAAAAATGACTTAAAGAAGTGATCACTGCTCAAGTCATAGACTGATCCCAGCTGACACACATGTGGGTCAGACACAGACAGTTCTGGAAGGCTTTGAAAACCAGACTGACATTGGGATCATAGTCTACAGAAGTCGAGTTAGAATTTGCAGCCTAAACTTGACCAAGCTGCTTACTAACGTAATGCTAACATTTACCAATAAAATTTAAACAGGACCTCCTGTCTCATAGCATAATACTCAAAGCACTGAGAATTCAAAGTAAGTTAATATCTGTGTTTTGTGCAGCTGTAACAGAAAAGTATATATTGGGTTAATTAAATGAACAGAAATTTATTGGGTCATGATTCTGGAGACTGGGAAGTATGCAGTTAATGGGCTGGCATCTGGTGGCAGCATTTGTGTAGGTCATCCAGTGGAGGAAGGACAAAGAGAAGGTGAGAGAGAGAGCAAGACAGAGCTGAAATCATCCTTTTATAAAGAACCCACTGCTGCTATAACAAGTCCATTGTATCAGTGATAGTAATAATTCATCCATGAAGCAGCCCTCGTGGCCCTAATCCTCTCTTAATGATGCTACCTCTCAGTACTGTTAAAATGGTGATCAAATTTTCAACACATGATTTTTTTGAGACACATTCATGCCATAGCACTCAGCACTTGAAAAACTAAGGCTATTTTAACATGCGTGGGAAAGACAATCAACAGACGGCAAAACTGAGATGACACAGGTCTTGGAATCATATGACAAAGAATTAGAAATGCTGCAGCAAGCACTGAAAACATTTGCAATGAATGGAAAAAATACATAGTTTTAGCAAAGAATTAGAGGATATGTATGTAGAAGTAATAGTTGGACGTTTTAAAATGCAAAAGAGATTAACAATAATAACAGTAACAAAACAGATGAAGCCCTTACTGAATTGGCTTGAGAGCAGATAGAAGGAAGTCAGCGAACTTGAAGATAGATCAATAGAAAGTACGTTACTAGGACAGCAGAATAAAGAGCCTCAAGAAAGTGGAACATCCCACAAGAACTTGCGGGACAATGATGAAATGTCTGAAATGCACGCCATCAGAGTCCTGAAAAAATTGGAGAAAAACGATTAAAGAATTCTGAAGTTTAGCAAATGACATGAAGCTATAGATTCAAGTTCCTTGAAACTCCAGCATGATAGCCCAAAGAAATCCATACCCAGATACATCAAAATTGAACTAATGAAAATTAAATTCCAAAAAACACCAATTGAAATTATCCAGACAAAAAATGATGACATCTTTATACAGAAACAATGACTGACTATCTGTCACTTTCTTACCAAAAGGTTGGAAGCTGGAAGGAAGTGGGACAGCATTTTATTAGACCTAAAAGAAAATATGTGTTGACTCAGAATTGTGTACTCGATAAAAACTTCCTTCAGCAAAGAGGGTAAAATAAAGCCATCTCAGGTGGAGAAAAACTAAGAGAAGAGCATCCAGAAGACCTGCTTTAAAAGAACTATGAACACAAATTCTTCATACTGAAGGCAGATGATATAGAGAGGAAATTGGAACCATAGGAATGAGGATGAGCAACAGACACGGTAAATGTCTGGGTAAATCACATAGACCATTCTTTTCTTTTGAAGCCTTTAAAATATATTTGATAGTTGGAAGTAAAAATTATAAGATTGTCTGATGGGAATTTCACTATGTGGATACAATGTATAAGACAGCTAAATATAAACAAGGAGGTTAAGAGGGCCTCTAGAGGGATATGGTTCCTACAATTAACTTGAAGTAGTAAAGTAAAGAAAAGCATGAAAAGTAAAGCATGTGTACTACAAACTCTAGCCAACTATTAATTAACTATGTAGAGGTACTCAAAATTACGATATAGAATATAAAGTGAAATACTGAAACATATTTAAATAACCCAAATAAAAGTTGTAAAAGAATAAAAGATCAAAACAAAGAAAACAAATATGAAAATGCTATATCCAAACACATCAACAATCACATTGAATATATATATATAATTTAATTTATCTAGACATATTATTTGAAAATAAGTCAGCATAGATTAAAAATAAAAACAATGAAACAAGATGCAACGAAATCTCAAAGAAAATGAAAATCCAACTTTTTATTGTCTATAAGAAACTTGCTTTAAAAATGGCATAGATAGTTTAGAAGTAAAATGACTTCAAATATAGGCCATTTGTATTAATTATCTCTTTCTGTATAACAAATTACTCCAAAAGTAGGACCTTACCCAACAAAGATATGTTAACATACAATTTCAGTAGCCAGCCATCTAGACTCAGATAAGCCTAGTGCTTAGGAAACTATATTAAAAAAATGTTGTTGTGTGATATGATACACTGAAGTTTGAGAGCCACTAAGTTAGCCTTCAAATAACAACCTTGATTCAGGGGAAATGTAGTTGGTAAAGTCATGCAGGACACTGGGGAAATGTGGCAGGGCAGCTACAGATACTGCTAAACATCTACTGACCGAAGTGGCTAATACCTCTCTTGACCTCCAGGTTAGAGAAATGCTTCTTTCTCACTTGAGTGCACATAATTTATATAAAATTAATTCATTCAAGTTTAACAAATTAATTAGGCACCTAACATATGCCATCAGTGATTGAAGGCACTGAGAGATGAGCAATGAGTAAAATGGACAATAATTCTGAATAAAGACAAAAGCAAATTCAACAAATAAATCATGGGATCTAAAAGTTGACAAAGCAAGGTGTGGGAATGGAGTCAGCAGCAGGAAGAATGAGGTGGATGCAATTCATTTATTTATTTTTATTCATGCATAAAACTGTACATAATGGATATATTTTGATTCACACATGCAATGTGCAGTGGAGATAAACAATGTATAACATAAACATATCATGTCTTTGGGGACGAGTACACTCAAAATCCTTTCTTGAGAAACAGCACACAGCACTTCTCTCACTCCTGTCTAGTGATCACAGTACCCACCGACCAGCCTTTTCCCACCTCTCTTCCCAGACTCTAGAAACCTCTGTCTATTTTCAGGTTTTTTGAGACTAATGTTTTCAGATTTCACATGAGTGAGATCATGTTGTGTTTGTCTTTCTCTGCCTGGTTTATTTCACTTAAAATGGTAACATCTACTTCCACCCACGTTGTTGCAAATGACAGGATATCAACTTTTTATGGCTAAATAGTATTCCATCATGTATATTTTCCATATAATTTTTATGTATTCACTATTTTGATTCGTATTTAAATTGCTTTTACTTCTTGGCTATTGTATAATGCAACAATAAATGTAGGAGTGCAAATATCTCATCCACATATTGACTTCATTTGCTTTGGCTATGTAATCAATAATAGGACTGCTGCATCAAGTGGTAGTTCTATTTCAAGTTTCTGAGGAACCTCTTTATATTTCCCACAATGGCTATAATGACTTACCTTCCCCACCAGGAGTGTGCTAGGGTTCCCTTTTCTCTACATTCTCATGGCACTTGTTATCTTTTGCTTTTTGATAGTAGCTATTCTAATTGGAGGGAGGTGATTCCACACTATGGTTTGGATATGCATTTCTCTGATGGTTAGAGATGTGCATTTTTATATACTTGTTGGTTATATTTATGTCTTCTTTTGGGAAATGGTATATTTAGGTTTATTGACTGACTGTTTTTAGTTGGAATATTTGTTGTTTTGGTATTGAGTTGAGTCTCATATATTTTGGACCTTAACTCTTTGTCAGATGGATAATTTGCAAATATTTTCTCCCCTTGTGTAAGTTGTCCCTTTACCTTGTTGATTGTTTCCTTTGTTTTACAGAAGCTTTTAGTTTGATGTAATTCTATTTTTGTTTTGGGGTTTTGTTTCCTGTGTTTTGGAGGATCTTATCTGAAGAATCCTTGTTCATTTCAACATCTCGAAACTTTCATCTGTTTTCTTCTAGTAATTTCATGATTTCAGGTCTTACGCTTAATTCTCTAATTGAGTTTGAGTTAATATTTGACTACAGCAGTCAGGAAAGGACTCAAAGAAAAAGTAACTTTTGAACAAAAACCTGCAGGAGGCATTGCCTGGTTAATGATACTGCTGACTGTTTCATCTGCTAAAAGGAAATCTCAGCATGGGCTCCAAATATGCTGTCATTCCTGGGTGGGGCAGATTTGGGGCAGTTATCCTGTTGGGAAGTTCGTTACGCTAGATTCTTCCTTATAGAGGAGCAGGTCTGCGTCGTCACTGGACGAGAGACATATTCTGGGTACGGACTTGCTTTCCTTTCCAGAAGTCAGTGCCCCTTTCCCAAAATCCTCTTTCCAGTAACGGCATCGGTGTGCTCAGAGGGCCTTTGTCTCCTGTCTTGGCAATTGCTACATCACTATGTTTGTCAGGGAATTCATTTTACACCAAGATCCATCATGATAGGATTCTGCCCGTGGTATGGACTGGTCCTAACACCCACCCCAGCATGTGGTACTGCTGGCCAAAGATGAAATGTCTGACTGAAGTCTCAGGGCACAATCCTCTGAAGGATAGTGTTCTTCCTTACAAGGTGCGGTGTACGCTCTGGCTCCCAGGCCATTCTATGGTACAGTCCTCTCTACAGCAAGAAATGGAGAGTCTGAGAATCAAAGAATGGAAGTTACCACCCAATAATCTCAACTTCATGCACGGGCCGCTCTCTTCATCACTCATCTTTCTAGCTCTTTCCTTCATCAATTTTTTTTTTTTGGTATCAGGGATCGAACTCAGGTCCTTGAGCTTGCGAGGCAGGTGGTGGCACCACTGAGCTAAATCCCCAGCCCTTCTTTATCAGTCTTTATCTCAACTTTTCTTTGGCCACATTGGGAATGCCAGTCTAGACTCAATCCACACAAAATCATTGTCAGCCTTCTCTTCCCTTTAAATGAGTTTATGTTTTATCAAGTCAGTGATAACATTTTCTTGCCTATATCAATGATTTTCTTGTTCTGCTTTTATTGTATCCTTCTGACAAACTCACATTTTATTTAAATTTGCCTCTTCATTCATTTTCTATATGCACCTGTACAGGTTGATATGAATGGATAAAATCATATAACAATCCAGAGTGAGTGACCTCTCTTGAAAGTCATGGTCATGATCAAAAAAGATTTCCTATTATCTCTTTTCTTAAACAGCAATATCTGCTCACCTGTTCTAATTCAGCTCCTTGATCCACTGAGAATTTCAAAGCATTCAAAAGAGAATTTCTTTCTTCTTACCACCACAACCGCAGTTTCCCAGACTCTGTCCTTATTCTGTGCACCAGCCTGTTCCCATTGATGAGCTAGCTCTTCACACCTATAGTTTCTGTAGGAGCAGTCTCCCCAGTAGTGCACTGGATCCAGGGACATGAAGCAATGAACTTTCAAGGACGCAATGAGACTTCTGGTAGAATTAATTTAATAAGAAAGTATATTTGTATAATGAAAATGTCTTTAACTTTGTTGCTTGAATCTTGAGGAAAACAAGGTAAGATTGGATAAAGCAATAGTCATTAGTTTCAAACAGTAAAGAAAAGAACTACATGCAATAGTGTACTTTTTGAAGAGTTTTAACCCACATATCCTGATGTCTCAAGGAACTAGAATAATAATACTGTATAATGGACATTATGGAATTCACTTAATTTTGTATTTGGAAATATGAATTTTTTGGCATAGGCAGGAGGTGATGAATCATCTAGTTTGCTCATCTGAGGGAAACCTACTTAGATTTCTTCATAGACAAGTGAAGGCCTTTTCTCTAGGATATTTTCTCTAGTTAATTTGGTACACAGAGATCTCCAGTATAGCCAATTTCCTGTAACATTTAGTATTTGTTCCATGACTTTTATCATTTATTCCCAAACCATCTTTTAATGCTATTTAATTCTTTCATTCCAAAACTCTGATGTTTATTCTAATTTCCACTGATCCAATTCCAATGTACTTCTTAGCATCTCTCTAAACTATGATTCTCTACTCAGATTTTTCAGTCATTAATAAAGCAACTTTGCTCTTGAGCCTACAATTTAGACAACTAGTAGCAGTGTAAGGTGAAATGATAAGGAACTAATGAGCTCCAGAATGATAAAAAGGAAGGACTGAAAAGTTGGTAATAATTTGTGGAAGCAAATATGATTTATCTTAAAAGAACATCTACAAAATAAAAATTAGAAAATATCCATCACAGTTAATGTGTTGAAGAAAGGATGGGTCATTATTTACCTTAGAAGTGGATTTGTAAACACAAAATTCACATAGTAATTTGTGAAGCAAGATAAAAAACTATAAAATAATGAAAATTATTTTTGAGGTACATAATTGAATGAAATATGGCAGTATATATTAAAAACACGTTGTGTATGTTAGAGATATCAAAAATATTGTGATCGTGAGAGCAAGTTCGTGAACTAGCTATCCTGTAAAGCACTTTTGACTAATATAAGTCATAGTATTAGACATAATTACTCAATGGACCAGTAAATGGCTTCTGAGTCTTCCTAACTTTGTACTCTTCACCAGTTCCCTTGAAATCCTGGGACCTTAGGATGGTTACCTCTTAGGACTAAAACATTCCATTGTAAACATTAACAACTCTTAGATGCCTCAAAATGAAGTCCAGCCAAAATGTCTTTTCTTCCAATCATTTTTTTTAAAGCAAAGCTTTATTCTTTGGTGGTTGAATTTTAATTATTTGCTTTTGAACAAATAAGTCCCATTCTTGAGAGTAATTTTTGTGTTTTCAATAAACAATGTGGGATTGCTGTTCAAATTCAAACTGGGGGAAAATATATCCAAGTGATGACAATTCTGAGTTTAAAGCTTAGGCCAACTTTTTGGTAACTTAGCTCATTATTTATATTTATCATGTAAGTCTCTAAACTTGCAACCACATGTGTTAACATGGAAACAATTTGGACTAGGGGTTCGTTTTAAATTTACTTAGAGAGGGAATCCTGAATTACACTGGAGACCTTCAATTGAGGAGCTTAGTCTTTCCCCTGGAGTACCAACATCAATGGGAACCAATATTATTCTCAGAAGCTTTTTATTACTTGAGTTAATGTTTAGAGAACTTAGCCTGAAAAATCATGGGATTTTGCCTTTGTTGCTCACATTTGCATAATTGCTTTCCTGTGCAATGCAAGCACCTCACAGAAAGGAGACCTTCACCCTATCTTTCCAGTCTAAAGTGTCAGTACTCTGCTTAGACATCTTAGCACCTCGGCTCGTGTATTGTAGTGTCTGTGAAAGAACCAAGTTTGTTTCTATCTTTGTTTTCCTACTAGAGTTAAAGAAAAAGAAACTAGTCAGTAGTCAGAGTACTAAGACCAGATTTGATTCAGAAACTACTGTAATGTGGGAAAGAGATGTTGGTATAGAATGGGGCTCAGTTCCTAGTACAGCATGGGTTGAGTGGGGCTTAATAACCAAGAAACAGGGTGTGCGTGTGTTTCCGGGGTAGGGCACGGGATGGAGAATTCCTCAGAGGAAGCACCGGAGGTAAGGGAAGAGTCTGGTTAGACCAATTTAATAGGATTCTTGCTGAGGGCAGGCTAGGATGATGAGGGGGAGAGCAAACATGTGGAATGTGGAAGGTGACCACTTACTGGGGGGTAAGACGACAGCAGGGCTGAGGGCGGTGTCTAAAGTGACACGACAAGAGCTTTGCTACAGATAGGCTGTGTAGGGTCCCCATGGACAGTGCCAAGGTGAGGCCTGCAGGGCTTAGAGGAGCCTAACTGAAGTTTAGGCGAGGAGACTCTTCCCTGAACAGGGGATTTTAAAGGCTCAGAGAGTGCCCACGTTGCCAGTTCTTCACGTAGCGTTTGGCACATGGAAAGTGTGGAATGAATGTTTTGAAGGGATACACCAGGGAGAATGTTGGCAATTGTTGTGTGTTAAGTATGTCTCCACTACTACAGTCTTTCAGAGAAAGGATTCTGGCTTTGGAGTCAAAGAGAATTGGGTTGAGCCTCACACAAGTTGTGTGACCATTTGCAATTTGTGTAGTTTCAGAGGATTAGTTTTCTGATCTTTAAAATAGAGGTAATATTTAGCTAAAATTTTTGATATGAGAATTAAGCACATGTAATAGTTTCAGGTAACTGTATTTTTACTACTTTATTACCTGATCTCATTTATCAAACTTTCTTCTTTTATTTATTAGCACATATTTGCAGTACATAATGACTGCTTTCATTTTGTGTATTTGGTACCTGTACCTGACACAGTTTAATTCTTTTTTACACCCACTTTACACCTTCCCTCGATCTCCTGGTGTCTTTCCCATTTGCAAAAGATCTATCTCCCTATTTCCTTGTATCTGTCTTTTATTTTGCTCTTCACTTTATTGATACTTTGGTTTTTCATATAAGTGAAACCATACAGTATTTAAGCTTGTGTGTCTCATTTATTTCACTTAACATTGTGTTTATAAGGTGCATCCATTTTCCTACAGATGACTCAAATATGTTCTTTTTCGTAGCAGAATAGTATTCCATTATGTACGAATACCACATTTTCTTTTCTGCCCTCAGAGAACCATGGCAGTCATACTGCTCTGACCTGTATTATAAATCATAGTACACAACTATAGAACAATGAAACATTTCTACCTATAAAATTAAAAGAGCCAATAAAATGATCTCTAAGAGACATTTTTAAATTATAGTCCCTGGGAAGGCTGGGGATTTAGCTCAGTGGTTCTGGCACCTGCCTCACAAGTGCAAGGTCCCAACTTCGATCCCCAGTACAAAAAAAAATTATAGTCCCTGGGAATCATCCAGAAGCAGGTTAATTTCTTACAACATTGCTGATGAAAATTATGCAAATCCAAATTGACCAGTAAATATTTTTTTACTAAAATATTAGGCACTTGCTCTTCTATCCTCCTAGGAGAATTTTTCTTTAAAGGAGAGAGAGTTGGGATGTTACCAAACTTGATAAGGGGTGGATTGGAGTACATATTGATATGTCAGTAGGGAACAATGATCTTGAGCAGGAGGGACATCTTTTTAAGGTTTTTTTGTGGTGTATATTCAAGTTTTAAAACATGATGTTTTGATGTATTCAAACATAATGGAGTGGTTGTTATAGTCAAGAAAATTAATATGTCCTTCAATTCATGAGGAGGAACATCTTTACTGTTCCTGTCAAACCATTTCACTTATATAAACCATAATGGAGTTACATCCCAAGTGTTTTTAGCTTGTCTGAAGGATTTTTTGATCTGGTTTAGAGTCTTTAAAATATTTTAAGACATCATTTAATATTCTTATAGTGTGTGCTGAAAGCTTCTCTTCTTCCTTGTCCCTTTGGTCTTCTCTCTCTGATGTGTGCATTTTCTCACTCCTTCTTCCCTAGTTCTAGTCCTGCGACTTAGGATAGCTGGCACGTCCCTTTGAGCATGACCACACAACATAAAACTGTCCAGCCTGAGACTGATGCCATGCTCTACTCCATCAAAAATATCTCTTTAAAAAGAAGTGACAGTGGCTAACCTTCTATTATAATATATATAATTTGCCAGCTTTGCCTATAACTGATACAATGAGCTCAGCTATATGGTGGTTTTGAGAAGAGAATTACTTATAAAATCAACTATTGGAGTGACTGGCTGGCATATATTTATAAGGAGAGGGTATAAGAACTGAAGGTATGATATCTACTTTTCAATAGATGATAAATTGCATTTTTATTGTTTCACAAATTTGGGTAACAGTTTACCTACAACATGCTGTTTCAGAGTAAGACATGAAAGTTAGTTAGCAAAGAGGACAGCTTCATGGCAAGAAGTTAAGAAATAGCATAATATAGCAGAAGGAATATTAGGTATAAATCTGGGGCCATGAGTCTTGACTGTGGATCTATTCTTGACTTGCTGTGAGACTTTATACAGACACACTTCACTCTTGTGGGAGATGACGTGATCTCCGTGTCTCCTCTTTACTGACATGATTTTACCTGGAGTGCACCTGCAGGGAGACCAAAGCCCTGGGTGTCACCAGGATAGATTGGGAAGCCCAGAAGCAGGTCGACTAGCTCTGAAGAGAGACACAAATAAAAAAATTCTGTCATTTAGAATCACAGCTTAGGAAATAGGAATGACAGGCTTTGTCTTATTTAAAAGACTACAGAATGTTAGCGCTCATCTTAAGGAAATAAAGGGGCAACTGAATCCGAATTAAGTAGAACAAGGGAAATAATATCCATTAAAGTTAAAATCAGTGAAAGAAAAAGCATAAAAATAATGGAGATAATCAAGGAAACCAAGTTTTTTTCTCTCTAATGAGATCAAGAAAATCAGTAAAGCCAAACTGATCAGGAGAAAAAGAAGACATGAATTATCAACATTAAGAAAAAGAGATATGATATTACTATGACTCTTCAGATATTAATAGGATAAATACTTGAACAAATTTATTCCAATAAAGTAGCAAATTAGAAAAAAATAGATCATGCACTAGGGGTAAGAGGAACTTTTGCCTGGAATGCAAGGAATTTTCAGCTCATGAAAAATCAATTAATGTGATGCAACACATTGACAGTAGGAATGTTAAAAAGCACATGAATATCTCAATATATGTAAAAAGGCATTTGACAAAATTCAATACCTTTTTGCAATGAAAACACTGAAGGTGGGAATAGAAGGAATTTGCTTCAACATAATGCAGACCATACACAAAAAGCCGACAACTAACATTGTACACAGTAGTGAAAAACTAATTTTTCCTTGTAAGATTGTGAGCAAAGCAAGAATGCCTGTTCTCACCAATTCTACTGAACATAGTTTTGGAAGCCCTGGTCAGAGCAAGTAGTCTCTTTTTTACTCTACTGAGAATCTAGAAAATATAATTTTCCACATGAAAATCTTATGAGTTTAAAAGCTTAGAAATCTTGGAGAGGGCTGGAGTCAATTATTAGATCCCTCGCTATGACCTGGCTTTCATATTCCCAACCAAGGGCACAGCGATTTGCTTGTAGGGTTAGAATATCTTAAGAGCAGGCAGTTCTCGGAGAGTTATTACAGCCAAGAGAAGAAATTCTCAACTTTTAATACAATGAGAATCATCTCTGCAAGTTTCTACTTCTCTTTAAAGCTACTATCATTCTTAAACTGGCTGGACTACTCTATCACCCTTGGAAGCAAATACTTTGTAATTTAAATCATATGCTAATAGCATCATTACTCTAAACCACACCAGACATCTACTTTTTCTGCCTCCCTGCCTTTCTGTTCACCTGTGATCTCTATCCTAGGGTTGTGTGTAAAGATTTTGAACATGTAAACGTGGCACCCCTGGAAGATTTTATTAGCCTTTGCTAGTAAAAATAAGGCAGTTTGAAATAAAACTGCTACATTATCCAGTTCCATATATTTTATTTTCCTGCACACAAAAGCAAATCTTAGGTGCATGCTTTTGGGCAAAGCTTGTATTAAACCAGCCTGTGCCTCTTACAAGGCTCATAATCACCTTATGCGTAACGTGTAGAAGGTGAATACTTTGAAACAGCTACCAGTTCTTTTGAACATCTGTTTCTGAAAGAAGCAGCAGCTACTAAAAATTCTGAAGTTAAAAAAATCTTTAAAATTATTTTGTGTTAAACTGAATTTATTTTAATAATAATAATATATATATTAAAATCAAAATTTGAGAGTGCTCTCCCAATAATACCAATTATTTAGCTACCCATCTCTATATTAGTCATAATTACTGGGGGATTTTTGCATTAAGAAATGAAAGGTTTTGCAAATCTGTGACTTATAGTCCACTTCCATTTTCTCAGCGTATAAAAGCTGGAATATAAAGAATCATTTTGAGCCAGGCTTTGTCAACTATTTAATTTGTGCAATGTATTTGGTTTGTTAGCAAAAGCCATGAATTTGTGTTTAGCAGTTGAAAGGTAAAAGCTGGTGGTTTTTCTGCCTTTCAGCAATTTAATAAGTCACTTAACCCTATGCTTAAATTTCTTATGTGTAAATGTGGATGATGATAAGTGCCTGCCAATAGAGAAATTTTAATAATGTATGTGAAACCTTTCACATGGAATGTTTGAAAATGTTGAAACTGCTTTTTAATTTTTAAAAAAGTTTTCTTAATATATATTTGCAATAGATAATGATTACATTCATCTTGGGGAGTTGGTACATGTACAGAACACATCTTAATTCTTATTGTATCTGTATTTGCTAGTACATTCTTTGGTATGAATACAATTCTTGATTAGATTTGATATTTTTATACACAGGATCACTGAGCTAAAAGAGATGTTAGAGATTATCTAGTTCCTCAAATGGGAAAACTATCACCATAACATTAGACTATCCAAAGTTACATAGTGAACTAATGACATGGCTAGTTTTAGAACTCAAATCCTTGGCACTAATTTCTGCATTGTTTCTAATTGACCATGGTACACTTTTTTATTTTTCTTAAGAAAGAAAAAATCAAGAGATTCAGATTTTCCCTTTTAGGGCCTCTACTCCTCTAATGTAGTAGAATATTCAGGTTACCTAGCTATTAATAAGAGCTTGATTTTGTGCTTGTTTAGGAGCTTATCTTGTGCACTGTGGTCATTTGCAACTGCAAACTATTTTTTGTGATGATATTCCTATTTTTAAAGTATTAATTTGAAAGGAGTTAAAGTACCATCGTGAGGATCAGTATATCCTTTATTTTTTATTGAAAGATTCTAAAGTTTTTAAAATATAAACATTAGTGACTATCAATTCTTTTAAACACTCCATTTGACTCAAAATTCTGAGAAAAGCAAGGCTTTGGTCTAAAACCTTCTCTGTGGTGTATCTGGAGGTACATTTTATCACTGTGGGTGTGATTTCATAAAGCTAATCTTGCATTCAAATGACTTGAGTGTCCTTTAACTAGCGGAGTCATCTTATGTATTACTTGGAGGATTGCAAAATCCTCCCAAAAGCTTTGCAACTGTGACTTGGGTTGTACATAAAACCTCCCAATTATCCGCTAACTTACTAAAGTATTTATCATATCTCGGTTTGAAAAGATCAACACATAAGAGCTCTTTTGAGGGAAAACTTTTTATATGTTAGACAATCCTTTTCTCATGTGTAAAGACAAATGCTCTGAGAGATTGAGCCTGGCTGTTCTTATCTATTTATTTGTGTAATCATTATGAGCAGAATTCTGGATGTATCTAAAACCAGATGGGCTAGAGAGCATAAACTGAGCCTTACTCGTTTAAATGGATAAATATTCTAACTCAGTTGCCTATATACATGAAATGAAAAAAGAAACTAAGCTAAATTTAAAATGAATCTAAAGAGAAATAAAATATTTTAGTATATGTGCTGCCGAAGTAAGCACACTAAAGGGAAATAAAATATTAACTAATATTTCTAGATTCAAAATATGAGGATAACACACAGTAAGAGTTGAAAAAAAATCAAACCTAACTTAACAGTCTGTGTCACATTTTCTTCACTAACATTGATTTTGTTAGCATCCTCTTCTCCAACATATTTTTGAGCAAATACAAGCTCTCCCTTAAATGTAATATTTTAATATAGAATTTGCTTACTTTGCCAAGATTATCACTGACAGAATTAAAAATTAGCACGATAGGAACTATTAAGATCAATAATAGTATTACAACCAAAATAGGCTAGCCTGAGGACAAATCCAAAAGGAGATTGATAAATTCTAATATTTTAAAACTCTCTAAAACTTTTATTTCCTGTGGTGATGATATATTACATTTTTGTGAACAAATGTAAGGTATGTTATTGAACCAGTGGTTTATAAGAACTCTCAGCAAATCATGTATCAGTCTCATTCAGCTCTTAGACCCTACTCTGACAAGCACTTATTCTATTTTACGAATAAAGTAACAGACTCAGAGAAGCTAGATGACTTGCTCAATTTTATGGACTAGGATTTGAGCAAAGTCTAGTGGACCCTGTAGGCTGACACATAAAAGCCTGAATTTGAGTGAAAGAAATAATTGGTAGTAGGATGGCAAGTATTGTTAGAAACCTTGAAATTATAGCATTTAAAAAATTCCCTCAAAACAGATTCTCTCCAATTACTTTTGAACCTGCGTGTTTTCTTTGCTCTTATTTATTTTATAACTAAGATTCTGGGTTCTAAAAAGGATCCCTGTAAGGCTGCTCACTTCCTCTCCAGTTTCTTCCTATCTCGTGGCCATTTTCCTTTCGTCTCCAGAACTGCTTGAAACTGCGTTGTCTGCAGAAGAACATCGGTCAATGCTGTGGTTTAAATATGTCCTCCGGGGTTCTTGTTCTGGGATCTGGGTCACCTGTGCCACCTGGGTGCGGCCTCTGAGGGCTGCTGAGAGCAGGCAGGTGAGTAGTGCTGTTCACAAGAGCAGGTTGTCATGAAGCGAGGCAGCACTTGTCACTTTTTGTTCCAGCCTCAGGCATCTATCTCCTTTCCTTCCACCTTTCTGCTGTTCTGCCCTAGTCCTCGGCCTTCCCCCCAAGCCTAGCAGATGGGAGGGTCAGGCTCTTGCATTTCTGAGGCTCCAGAAAACAAACCTTTATTCTTCATAGGTTACCCAGGCCCAGGGATTCCGTCAGAGCTACAGAAAATGAACTAAGATAATCACTGATTACTTAATACTCCAGGCCCTTTCAGTCTTCTCCTTGGTTGTCCCAGGCAGCTCTAGACCCCTGTAATCCAAGCTTCCTCTCTCGGTGAGAACCCCAAGCATCGCGAGCCACTGCGACTGTGAAAATGATGTCCCACAGCCATGCTGTCGTGTGCAGAGACGGAGAACCTTCTAGAATTTCCCTCACTTTGCTTGAATAATCTTTTTTAGGGTACTGGGGATGGAACTCGGGTCCTTGCGCTTGTGCAGGAGGTGGTGAAACCACTGAGCTAAATCCCTGGTCCCTCACTTTGTTATTGGACGTGGAAAGAAACATAGCTGGGCCCCAGTCATAGTTCCTGAGGAAAAATCTTCTCTGGCTCCTTCAGCTCCTCTCCATTAATAGGCTGTGCCTGTGAAGAAAGGAGCCTCACCGAGCCCTTGGATAGGCATCTCCTATGCCCGCCTACAGCTGCCCATCCGGTCCCACACTCGTCCAAGGCCAGCCTGGCCACACACACTTCACTCTTCCCCACCTGGCCTCCAAGCCTGGCAACCTCTTTGGGCCCTGTCTTCAGATGCTACATAGAAACGAATACCTTTCACATTTTTATCTACAATGCATGTCTTTGTCCTTAGCTCCAGACCCTCGCACTTGCCTACCTACGATATAAAGCCTCCTGAATATTCCGTGGCATTCTTGCTTCTTCCCCATCCAAATGATCTTTTCATCTCTTGTTTTTCTCTCAATTTCCTCCTCCCAGTAGGCTCTATGAATCATTTGATTACTCCGGTGCACAAAAAAGCTGAGCGGCACATCCTGAACTCTCTTTCCTCCTCCAGATTCGTGGTCTATTCATCTCTAGATGTGTCTACCTATGAAACTGTCTTCAGAACACTGAGAAAGGCCGGCGGTGTAGTAGGAGAGGGGCAGATTTCTTTCCCTTAAAATTTCAAATCTTATTTCCTGGCTTGCTGTTCTTTTCGGCCGACAAGGTTATATTTGGATCTTTAATTCCTCTCAGGTTTTCCTATACTACGTAATCTTCCACTTGTTACATGAGAATGCTATCATTTTAAGAAGTATCTTCCAGATTCCATCATTTCATTTTATTTTTACCCTCTTTTCCTTAACATTCTGGGAAAATGTTCCCAACACTTTTCCTAACTGCTCACACAACCACTTAATATATAACTTTCAATGTCTTAAAAATAAGTACTTCTCTGACCAAACTGAGCTCCCACCAGGCATGGAAGCTGAGCCCGGACCCGAGGCCCAGCCAGGTCAGGCATCTGAGGGTTCTCGGTGGTTGGAGCACTTTCCCCCTCCTCCCACCTCCCCTGACATCTTTACAGGATAAAATCATATGGCAAAAAGGACCTAATTTATTATTGAACATTGTGTTCCTTTTTCAAAGTCTTTTATCTAGCAGATGACTCAGAGATATAAAGTAGGAATAGTATAAAACGTTGCAGTGCCCAGGAAAACATTAGAGGAAGTAAAAAAGATTATTCTACTTTGCTATACTTAATTTCATCATTTTGGGTTATGGGATAGTCTTGTGGTCTACGAACATGGGACTGGGAATTGGGAGTTTCTTCATACTGGTGCTGCAAAGGAACTCTGTGGGTGGTCATGGACAAACTGCCCAGTACCTTGATTTCTCTTATTGCATGACTTCTAGTCTACACGGAGATCGTTCACTTGAGTGACAATTTTGCTTAAGTAAATAATGCTCCGAGGTTTATTTGGAAATTCAAAGAATGCTTATTTCTTTAGAATCTTAACATATTTAATTTGTTTTTGGTAGATCATCTCGAATACCACGCAATAAATGGGAAGATGAACGCTACACAAGAACCTATTTTAAAACATCCTCAAATGCTTGAGGAAAATCCTTAACATTAAAGAATAACTTCTTTTCTGGTAGAAAACTTTTATTTCAGAGAATAGACATAGACTTGCACTGGTTTTTAAATTTTATTAGATGTCATAGTTTACTTGGGCTATTTGATCAAGTTTGATTTTCTCAGTCCAACATTTCTGAGTGCAAAATATGATCTGTTCAATAAAATAAGTATATCTTCTAAAGCCAGATGAATGTCTTCCAGCAAGTACATTAACATTCAATGTGTTATATTTTACCAGAGGTGAAACATTTATACTCTAAGGTCTTCTACCCCAGGGAACAAGAGAATGCCAAAAATCTCAACCACTACACGTATTTTGATAATAAGATCATCGGGTCAAATGGAACCAGTCCAGTTTTGCATCAATTCTGTGTACATGTATTAAGAGTATGTTTAAAGGAGTCCTTCTTTAGTTAAATAGGTAATGACTAATTTATTTATAGTATCAGTTTAATATTGTATTTTTTTTCTCCTTGCCTCCACTATCTTTTCTTCATGTTCTGTGAGATGGTTTATTGAAGTCTCTAGTTTCACATGATCTGACCTCAGACATGAAATTCTGGACCGTTGAATGCTTTGGACTGTGCAATTGATGAAAGTCAATACTCATTTTTTGTTGGGTGCTTATTTAGAATGCAATTGCTATGTCTTTTGATAGGCGTGTGTTTACTGTAGAACTGCCAAACAGTGTAGCGAGTGGATGTACCAATTTTAAAAACTGACCCTCATCATTTGAGAGTTCTAATTGTTTGGCATCTTCACTACACTTGGTATGCTCAATTATTTTATTTTTAACACTATGATGAATATATAGTGATGTTAAATTTTAGTATTGATTTGCATTTCTAGGTGACTAATGAAATTGAACACATGCTTATATGCTTATTGATTTTTTGGATACACTATTTTATAAAGTTTATATTGTAGTCTTTTGCCCATTTTGTGTCTTTATCTTGCTGGTTTATAGGCATTATATATATCAATATGATTATTTTGTCAGGTGGATATGTATTGAAAGTAGTTTCTCTCAGTCTGTGGCGTATATTTTTAATCTGTTATTCATGACTTTTGATAAATAGATTGTATTGATAGTGGTATAATATCTCAATCTTTTTTGTGGTGATTGATGTTATATGTTGTTTAAGAAATGGTTGCTTACTCTAAGGCCATGAAAATAATTTTATATATTTTTTTCCAGAGGCTGTATTGTTTTCTTTTAACATTTAGGTCTGAGGGATCTTAAATATCAGATTTTGTGTATGGTATATATGGTGCACATAAAGATTATGGGTAATTTTCTTCTATATATACATACAATTAACCTAGAATCGCATATTAAAATAATAAGACATTGAATTGCAATACTGTTTAAAAAATTAGTGAAGTAGTTTTGAGTGGGTCTATTGCTAGACTTTCTAATTTATTCTATTGTTTTATTTTCCTATTATTATGCCAATTCCTTGCTCTATTACTTATTCTTAGTCTTAAAAGAACTTTAGTTTTTCTTCTCCACTATTTCCTTGGTGATATTAAGTCCTTCTATTTCTACATATATTTTAGAATAAGCTTGTCAACTTGCAGAAAATAACCAGCTGGAACTTTGATAGTGATTATAATGATTTGGGAGATAATTGGCATTTTATCAATATTAAGTCTTCCAGCCAGTGTATGCGATATATTCCTCCAACTATTTTAGTGTTCTTTAATTTCTCTCACCAGTGTTTTGTGGTTCTCAGAAGGAAGTCTTTCACTATTCCCGTATTTGTGTTCCTAGCTAGTTAATGCTTTTGGATATTATTGTAAATGATACTGCTTTTCTATTTTATTTTCCAAACATTTCTAGTATAAAGAAATACAGCTGACTGTCATTTTAGGCTTGTTTCTAATGATCTTGGACTAGAAATATTTATTTTAAGCTCACTAAACTTTAATAATTGTAGACTTCTGGAATTTTCTACAGAGACAATCAAGTCATGTCGGAATAATGTCTCTTTCATACCTGTCTTTTTATCACTCTTTGGACGTTCTAGGAACATCAGTGAAGTGCTAAATGAAAGTACTGATAAGGTACACTGCTTCCTTATTCCCATCTGATTACATTCAAAATTCACCATTATTTTAATAGATTACTTTATCAAATTAGGAAAATACCCTTCTGTTTCTAATTTTCTAAGTTTTTTAAATGGAAAACTATAGAATTTATAAAATGTTTATTTACTGAATCTATTAGCATTGTATGAGCTCTATTTTACTAATAGGTCTAGAATTTTATCAAATGCTTTTTTCCTGCATGTATTGAATTTGTCATATGTATTTTCTATTTTATTCTTTAGCTTGATAAATTACAGTGATTGATTTTTTTAACATACTGAATTAACTTTACAACCCTGACATAAAGTCCAATTTATTATCTATGTTTCTTTTTAATATAATACTGGATATAATATATTATTTCATAATATATGATACTAGATAGAATTTCATAATACTATTTGCTAGTTTTGTGTTGAGAACATTTGGAATTTGTTAGTAATTTTGAAATGTGTGATTTACTATTATTAACTCTGTTCCCTACACTGTACAATAGTTCTCAAAAAAGAATCTTCCTCCAGTGAGGCTTTGAGTTCTTGAGTGCCATGACTCCTTTGTCTTCACCTCCATCCTCTGATGTCACTGTTCTACTCTGTTTCTATGGGTTAGATTGTTTTAGATTCCACATATAAGTGAGAAAATATGCTATTTTTCTTTCTATGCCTGGTTTATTTCACTTAGTATAATGTTCTTGAATTCCATCCGTGTTGTTTCAAATGACAGAATTTCCTTCCTTTTAAAGGCTGGATGGTATTCCACTGTTTATATACATCATACTTTCTTTACTCTTGCTCCTGTTGGAGACTTTTAGTTTGATTCCATAATTTGGACATAGTAAATAGTGCTACAGTGAACAGGGAAGTGTGGATATCTCTTTGACATACTGATTTCAAATCTTTCAAGTAAGTTAATTCTATTTTTCTGTTTTGAAGAATCTTCATACAGTTTTCCATAATGACTGTTACTAATGTACATTTCCAACAAAAGTGTACACACATTCCCTTTTTCCCACATCTTCACCAACGATTGTTATCTTTCATCTTTTTATAAACCATTCCATCACGTATGAAATGATATTTCATTGTGGTATTAACTTACATTTCCCTAATGATTAGCAATGTTTATCATTTGTTCATGTGTCTTTCGATCATGTTTATGTCTTTCTTGATAAATTTTTATTCAGGCCATTTTTAGTAAGCTTAGTTGTTTTCTTATTGAGTAGTTTGAATTCCTTATATGTTTGTATATTAATCCTTTGTTGGCTGTATGGCAAACAAATATTTTCTCCTAATTTTTAGTTAGCACTCATATCATTGTTTCCTATGTTGGGCTGAAGATTTTTTATTTGCATGTATGTTGCATATTTTACATTCCTTGTGGGAGTCAGTACTTGTACACAATACATCTTAATTCCTTTTTTTCACTCCCTTTCCCTTCCCATAGAATTCCTTTGTCCAGTTTTGCTTTTATTGCCTACATTTGCAGGGTCAAAATCAAAATAACATTTCTTGAACCATTTTGTGTAGATTTTTCCCTGTGTTTGCTTCTAAAAATTGCATATTTTCTAATTCTATATTTAAGTCTCTGTTACAGTATGAACTCATTTTTGTGTATGATATGATTTAAGGTCTAATTTTATTCTTCTTCATGTAGATACCCAATTTTCCCAACACTGTTTATTGAACACTATATGTTCTTTATTGTGTATTCTTGGTACATTTATCAAAAATCAGTATATATATATATGTGTGTGTGTGTGTATACATGTATAACATTATATATAATGTTAACTTTTGGACTCTTTATTGTGTTTCATTGGTCAATGTGTCTATTTTTATGACAGTATCATACTGTTTCAACTACTATAGCTTTGCAGTATATTTTAAAGTCAGATAATGTGATAACTCCAGCATTTTTCTTTTTGCTTCTGATTGCCTTCACTATTTTTTGTGGTTTCATATGAATATTAGGACTTTTTCTACTTCATGAAAAATGACATTCAAATTCTGATAGTGATTGAATTCAATTTTTGTAGATGGCATTGGGCAGTAGAAACATTTTGACAACATTGATTTTTTGAATCCATGAACATGAGATAGCATTTTATTTACATATATCATCATCAATTTCTTTTTTCAATGTTTAATAGTTTTCAGTGTATGGATCTCTCACTTGCCTCCTCCCCAGTTAAATTTATTCCTTTATATTATCTTTTTCTTTTTTTGTAATTATTATAAATGGGATTGTTTTCATTGTCTCTTTTGAGGGTTGTTTGTTACTACATTATGTAGAAACACTACTGATATTTGTATATTGATTTTATATCTTGCAACTTATTAGTTCTAACAGATTTTAGTGGCATCTTTAAGGTTTTCTATATATATGATCATGGAATCAACAAATAGTGACAATTTCACTTCTTCCTTTCCTGTTTAATTCTCTTGTATTTTTTTCTTGTCTAATAATTCTGTTGAGGACATACAATACTACAATAAATAGACATGGTGAGAATGTATACCTTTATCATGTTCCAGATCTTAAAGGAAAGACTTAATTTTTCACTAGCGTATGAGATATAATAAAAAATATGGTTAATATTTAAGTTAGTAAATTTTTTTGGTAGTAAAAAAAATTTGTTAGTATAAAAAATTCTTTGTTTCTTTTTGCAGTTTTTGATTTAAAGCTATTTTGTTTGATACATGTATAGCTACTCCTGCTCTTTGTTTAGGGTTTCATTTGTGTGAACTATCTTTTTCTATTCCTTCATTTTTGATCTGTGCCCTTGAAAGTGAGCTGAATTCATTTTGGCACCATATAGTTGACTCTTGGTTTATTTTCCTAAAAAATCCTGTCATTTTATGTGTTTTATAGGAGGATTTAATACATTGGAATTCTAATTATTAGCAGATAAGAACTTAGTGCTGTATTTTTGTTAATTATTTTCTGATTGTTTTGCAGACACTTTGATTCTTTCTTTTTGTCTCAAAGACCTGTGTGGTTTTGGTTTTCTATAGTGATTTCTTGGAATCCTTTCTGTGCTTTGCTTTGTGCTTTCACTAAGGAGCTTTGGTTTGTGTCTACCATGAAGCTTACATTTATATAGAATGTCATATAACAGCTCCCACTTTTACACCCACAGATACATTTCATAATATTGATATCAAAATTTACAATGATTTTAATATGAATTATTGAGAACTTAGTTTAGCTATAGTTGTTATTAATTTATGTTTTTATCTTTTAACTCTTGTACAAGGGATTAAATTTTCTTACATGCCATTATTGCAGTGCTAGAGTATTATAAATTTGGCTCTGCATTACTTATACCATTGAGTTTTGTGCTTTTGCATATTTTATGTTATTAATTAATGGCTTTTGTTCCAGTTTAAAGAACCATCCTTAGCAATTCTTGTAAGGCAGATCTGGCAGTGATTAACTCTCTAGCTTTTTTTTTTTTTTTTTTACTTTGGGGCTGTTTCAATTTACTTCTCATTTTTTAAAAAAAATTCTACTGAGTAAAGTATTCTTGATGTTTTTCTTTTCTTTTTTCCCCTTTAGCATTTCACTTCCATCATTACACTCTATCCTGTCCTGCAGTTTCTCCTGAGAAATCCACTCATAGGCAGATGGCATATTGGCACCCCTTGTATGTGATGTATTTCTTATCCCCTGCTCTTCTCAGAATTTATCTTTGTCTTTTATTTTTGACAGTTTTACTAATATGTATATTGGTAAAGACTTTTTTGGATTGAATCTGAATCTGAAGTGGTGACACTTGTCTTCCAATTAGGGTAGTTTCTGATAGTATTTTAAAAAATATAATTCTTCCTTGATCTTTTTTTTCCTTCTCACTCTACAACTCCTATTATGCAATTATTGAGTTGGTCACTTGATGGTGCCCAATAATTTCTATGGCCTTTCTTCATTCTTTTATCTTTTTTGTTCTTCTTAGTGGTTAATTTTATATGTTCTATCTTCTAGCTCAGGAATTCTTTACTCTGCTTGACTGAGTTGGTTGTTAAAACTTTATGAATTTTTAGTGGGCCTCTCTATTTCTCATTTATAGGTTCTTTTTTGTTTCTATTTCCCCATCTAATTTCTGTTTGTTCACATTATTTTCTAAATTTTATTTGTTTTTCCTTGTATTCTTATAGTCTACTAATTTTTTTAAAGAGGACTCAATTTTTTTTTTAAAGAGGACTCAATTTTTATCACATCATAGATTCCCACTTCTTCATGGTCCCTTGTAGAAACTTTATTCATTTCTTTTGGTGGTTATCATGATGCCCTGATTTGCTGTAAACTTTATGTCCTTTCATTGTTACCTATGCATTTGAAGAACACACCTAATGTCTCTTAGTTTCTCATTAAGAAGTAATAAATCATGGCAAACAAAATAAAACAGAACACAAAAACAAGGGGAAAAGCAACTAAGTTTGAGTGCTATCTTAGTTACTTTTCTCATTGCTGAGACAAAATACCTGATACCCAAAGTTAAAGGAGAAAAGGTTTATTGTAGCTCAGTTTGTAGAGGTTTCAGTTCATTTTTGGCTGGCTCCAAGGCAAGGTGGTATGATAGAGGACTATTGCAGAGGAGAAACAGTTCATGGTGGGCAGAAGGCCACAAAGCAGTGAGGTGGCCAGGAAGCAACAAGCAATGGTAGCAGCCCTCTTTCTGTCCCTTATATTCTATCCAGGATATATTCCCTTAAGGTGGGTAGCACTCATACCCAGCATAGGCCTTCCTATTATCCAGACCCAGAACTGTGCCAAACCAATCAGTGGACTAATTTAGTAATCACACATCCTTGATTCCAGCATCACACACTATTTCAGCATCACACCTTCTAGATCCAGCCACTTCTGAAAAGCCCCAACTATGACCACATGAGACTTTGGGGAGATATCTGGACACAAGTCATAACAAGTGCCTACTGTGTACTGACATAGTTCCAAGTACTTTAAATTATTTCATTTAATCATTATAATTTACTGTTCTGAATAATTTATCATTTCCTTTATGCAGTTGAGAAAAGAGACAAAATATATTTCAAAAAATGCTATACAGCTAGTAAATGGTAGAAGTTTGATTTGAACTCTACCAATTTGATACTAGAGCCCACATTTATAATCAGTACATTACATATTGAACTGCACAAGTTTGACTCTGGAAATTAAGGTTGTAGAATTACACACTGTATTTAGTGAAGGGTCATTACATTATCAGAATAGAGTACATACAGAAGTGGTATCTGGTATAAGGCATTTAACCAAACCTCAGAAGTGAAAGTAAACCAGGAGTTGTTAACAATTCCCACTTAACCTCTGAGCTTTTCCCTTTTCTTACCTGTCACCATGCTTCAGAATAAATGGATAGAAAATGAAAATCACAGCCCTAAACACTTTAGCTCATCCAAAAAAGTAAGATATTCTCAGATGAAAAGAAATTAAGAAGCCATCTACTGTGCTACAGAAATAGGAGAACAGACATTTATGATTCAGCAAGAAGAAAAATAGCATGACCGCTATGGAAACACAGTATTGTTTGCACAAGACATACAAAAGATAATTAAAAACTTCATTACAAATCCACACTGAAAAACTGACTGAGTGCATTTACTTTGACCTATACATTTACTCTTAAGAAAGTAGCAAACAGAAATGAATGCTTATATATTTAAAAAATAGATTATGAGTGTATAGCAGCACTATTCATAATAACAAAATATGAAACTACTATCAACAGTAAATGTATAAATGATTTGTATTATAAAATGCTTGAGGAAATTATGTATATGAATGTATATTAAATGATCAATATATGTGAATATATAAGAAATTTTTACAGCAAGGAGAATGAATAAAATACTTCTACATACAGTACAACATATGAACCTCACAAGTAAAACAAAACATTTTATCTGTAAGAATTTCAAAAAAGGACAAAACCAATTTACAGTGATTTAAATTAGGAAAGTGGCTACATCTTTGGATAATAGCAACTAGACAAACAATGAGTTGGATTTATGAGTTGCTGATAAATTTCAATTTCTTGATCTTTGTGGTACCATCAAAGGTAGATTTTGAAGAAATTACCAATTTATTTACTTATTATTTGTATACTTTTAGTACTTATTTTATACTTCAGTAAAAACTTATCTTAAATAGTATACCCATACAGAATGTATAATGTTAGATAAAAGCATGCTTTTTACTTATAAAACCTGAAATTTTATGAAACTAAACATGATAGCAACTAAATGACTAATATTATTTATAATGTAAAGAAATTTAGCAAAATATACTTATATAAATACTTTACTTAAGCTTGTCTCAGAAAAAAATTAGCAAATACTGATCTAGGAAATACTATCATTATAAAGAAATAGTTACATGGTGCTTAGAAATTCCTTCATATTTATTTAGGGTATCTACTATTTTATAAGGTAAAATTAAATTTAATTGTTTGTATTAAAACATTGTAAGGGATGTTCTATTTTAAAAGGAAGTTTATTTACCTGTCCAACCACACATCTATACCACAATCCATTTGTCTATCCATAATTCTGTAAATATATAAGAGTTAATTCTTCAAAGTTCTTTTTGCATTGCTTAAATTTCTTTAAACTTGGAATAACTATTTCTGTTCTATTCTAGTGATTTTTATTTTTAAAATGTTTAAAATCTCTTAAACTGAAATTACTTGATAGTTTAATTGAACTACATTGATCAACACATTTTTGATCATGTGTTCACAATTAATTTTAATATGAGAGCTTACTTTTCTGGAATAAGATATTTGAAGCTTCTATTCTAAGAAGTAAAATTTTATCATTATACTTATTAGCATTGCACTGATATCTTTTACTCTGTCTTCTTAAATAATTTATGACTCACAATTTAAGAACTGAGGTTCCACTGCTCCCAGCCCAGAGGAAGGGGCTTCTGGGCCTCCTTTCCACCACTCCCAGCCCAGAGGTAGGGGCTTCTGGGCCACCATTCCACCACTCCCAGGGCAGAGGAGGTGAGCTGTGTGGGTGCCAACAGCACTTCCCTCCCCATCGAAATGAGAAGACACATAAACAAGTCTCAAAACCAGACTTTCAGATCACCTACAGCTACCCCAAGGTGAAAGGAGATGGAACACTCTGATACTCAATCACCTGGACTCCCTCAAATGGCAACAAAAGAGGATCTGGAAAAAATGAAATCAGAAATAATGTCTCAGATAACAGCAGAGATTGTGCCCATAGTGTAAGACATGATTAATAAATCCAGAGAGGACACAGATAAAAAAATAGAGGAGCTGAGGAACATGATGGAATCCCAACATAGGAAACAAATGGAATCCATAAAACAAATACAAAC
>NW_004624753.1:1014274-1028074 GCF_000247695.1 Heterocephalus glaber
AAAGGGGTAGGGGTAGTGGGAGGGGCAGGGGAAAGGAAAGAAGGGAAAGGAAAAATGATGAGAAATGGAAAAAATAGAAACAAAGTCTTTGTAAATAGGGAAAGGGGGAGGGGGTGAAGGGAGGGCTAGGAATGGGGAAAAATTAAGAACCAAGATGCATCATGTAAAGGTACAAGTTCCCAATGAGAAATGTAAATGCGTTGTATACCTAAAATGTACAAATAAAAGAATTAAAAAAAAAAAAGAAGTGGCTATCTATTTGACTCAGCACTCAATCCTTTGATACTGGATTTTGATAATGATTATGACCCTAGACAATCACAGTGTTGTTATACAAGGGAGAACAACTGATTACAACATGTATGACACTCTGGCTAAAGTAGTACAATTAGCAATAACAATGGCATCAAGCACAGCTGAGAAACTGAGAAACTGGTAACCATTAATTTGGTACTTTTAACCATAGGAATAAGATCTGCAGCAACTTGTGAGTTTCCCCTTGGTAGAGTGATTTTACCCTGTGAGGGGGAATTTAAGTGGGGGTAGGGAACAAAACAGAGAGATAACTGAAGAGAAATATAGTAGCAGCAAGACTGAAGAACAAAGGATGATCACCAAACTTTGGGAAATTGGAGAAGAGGGCAGGAGAGAAAGCATGAAGGAGGAAGCCAAAGAATATTGAAGTGAACCAGAAAGACTAGAGATAATGTTCACTCAGATGTAAATGTAAAAAAATCAAGAAAGACAGTTGAAAGAGAAACAGGAGGGACAAAACTAAACAAACAATAAAAGTAAAAACCCAAACAAGAACAACAACTAAACTTATAATAAAATTCCAATAAATCCCAATAAAATTCCTCTGGTGCCCACAGTTCTGTGGTCGTGTCCAAGTCAGAGCCCCAGTCTGTGCTGTGTATCCCCACCAAGTCTGCAGTAGAATTAGTGCTGGGTGTGGGGCTGATCTTGGCCTCTGGATGTGGGGGCTGGGGCCAGTCTTCCACCAACAGCTTTCTAGATGTTCACTGGTGGCCACCCAAGTCTCCTTACCCTGTTTGTCTCTGCCTTGCTTTCCCAGTTGCTGTGGGACCCTCAGACCGATTCAGGCTGAGGCTACTCCCAGTCACATGTAGAGTTGGTTCTTCCTGGACCTTGCACAGCCTCCTGTGTTCTAGTCTGCTGGCTCCTCCCATGATGCTGGTTGTAGGGTGGGGGGAGTGTTGACTTCACTTCCTACTTGTCCCACCAGCCCTAGGCTGCTGGACTCCCCTGCTGCACTCTGTAACCCTCTCTTGAAACCTGTGATGCTCTCTCATGCCCTCTGGTCGCTGGAAAGGAGAGGTCCCGCTGTTCCACTCAGTACTCTCACTGCGCTGTTGTCCCTAACCTTGTTGTTGCTAGAGGTGTCTGTTAGCTGCTATGGGGGATGACAAAGAAAGAAAATGGTGAAACTATCAGCCTGTCTAGAGGGAGCAGCTTCCTGGACACTCACCCCTGTGTGTGAGGGCGAGATTTGTGGCAGGCTGCAGCGTCCCCTGTTTGCAGGAAGCCATCAGAGGCGAGGGCCTTAAATCCCCGATCTGCCTTGTGCAGAATGAGTTTGCCACACTTCTGCAGTCCATCGGTTTTCTTTTTAAACTTCCCACATGGTGGTTTCTAATCTGCTGCTAGCGGCAGTACAACTAGCACCCTTGTAGGCTGATTTGCCATTTTAAAAAGCCCTATGCCTGCGTTTCGGTTGATCTACAGGTCTCTTATTTCAGATTGATTTTGGCATCAGGATATATGTCCCTCCCCTTCTTCCAATTACCTGTGTTTTTAGTTGATTTCCTCAGAGTAACTCCAACGTGGCTCCTCTTCTATTCAGCCATGTGGAAATACTGCCAATGAGACTTTTATAAGGCAACACAATATGTTTCAGAACTTAATTGATTTTAAATATAATTATTTTAATTGTTAAATAAAATTGTATGAATTTATCACATATAATAAGATGTTTTGAAATATGTATACACTGTAGAATGACTAAATCAAGTTAATGAATGTAATACTTCACATACATATGTTTTTTTGTGCTAAGAGCCATTAAAATCTATTCACAGTTTTTTCAGGAACACCATACCTTGTTTCTGACTACATTCACATGTTTCACTGTAGATCTCTGGAACATATTTCTGCTATCTTACTGATACTCTCTTTCCTCGGGCCAAATCTGCCCATCCCCTCATCTCCCATCTACTTCCTGTTCTACTAATTTAACACTTTTAGATTCCACATATAAGTAAAATCATGTGGAATTTGTCTTTCTGTGCCTGGTTTATTCCCTTTGACCTAATGTCTTCCGAGTTCATCACTTCGATCATAAATAATAGGATTTTCTTTTGAAAAAAGCTGAACAGTAATTCTTTATGTGTGTGTGTGTGTGTGTGTGTGTGTGTATAACATACAAAATTTTCTTTATTATCCATCCTATTCACCCACTGGTGGTGATAGATTAGTAGATTCTTTACAATTTTTCTTCTTTTCCAAAATTAGTATATGTTTGCAGCACATAATAATTCACCACCTTGGGGAATTGGTACAGGTACATATTGCATCATAATCATTGTACTTCTCCAACTTCCCATATTTGCCCATCTCCAAATGCCCTCTTCATCTGCGCAGAGTCTACCTTCCAGTTTTCTATCATCTATCTTATATATATATATTTTAAATTATTTATATTTTGGGTTTCTCACATTAGAGAAACTGTGCAGTATTTAAGCCTGTGTGTCTGATTTATTTCATTTAGCATTATGGTGTCAAAATGCATCCAATTTCCTAAAAATCACACATATTTGTTCATATGTTAACTATTGTGAATAATCCTATGATGAGCATGAGAGTGTAAATATTTCTTCAACATATTGATTGTTTTCCTTTGAATATTCTTTTTCTTTTGTCAAGTAGTAGGACTGCTAACTCATAGAATAGTTCTGTTTTTTTAATTTTTTGAGGAACCTCCATGCTGTTTACCATAATGACAGGAATAACTTTTGTTCCCATCAATGATGTGTAAGGAGTCCCTGTTCCCCACATTCTCATCAACACTTATCTTTCATTTTTTGATAATACCCATTATCACAGGTGTGAGATGATACCTCAGTGTGTTTTTATTTGCACTCCCTTTTTCATAGGCCTATTGGTAATGGACATGTCTTCCTTTGACAAATGTCTGTGCAGGGGTTTTGCCCATCTCTTAGGTTTCCTTGATACTGAATTGTTTAAATTCTTTATAAATTTTAGATGTTAACCTCATATCAGATTTATGGCTTATAAATATTCTCTCCATTTTGTAGGTTATCCCTTTGTTTTGCTGATGGTTTCCTTGGCTGTGAAAAGCTGCTCAGTTTTATGTGATAACTATTTGTGCATTTTTGCTCTTGTTTCTCTGCTCTCGGGTTCATATTAAAAAGAAATCACTGCCCAGACCAATGCTATGGAGTTTTCCTCCATTTTTTTCCTAGTTTTACAGTTTCAGCTATTTCATTTAAGTCTTTAATCCATTTTTTGTTTGTTTGTTTTTGTTACCAGGGATCGAACTCAGGACCTTGCTCTTACAAAGCAGGCAGCAGAATCACTGAGCTAATCCCTGTCCCCAGTCTTTAATCCATTTTAAATTGATTTTTATGTGGTATGAGATAAGTGTCCAATTTCATTTTTCTGCCTCTGAATATTCAGTTTTTCAATACTATTTATTAAAGATACTGTCTTTTTTCCATTGTGTGTTCTTGGAAATTTTGTTGGAAACTAATTGTCCATAAATGTGTAGATTTATCTCTGAATTCTTGTCCTGTTCCATTGTTCTGTATATCTGCTTTTATATCAGCACCCTGGTGCTTTGATTACTATAGCTTTGTAGTATAGTTTGAAGTCAGGTAGTATGTTGCCTCCAACTTTGATATTTATGGTCAAGATTGCTTTGGTTATTGAGGATCTTTGGGGGTTTCAGATGGATTTTAAGATTATTTTTCTGTCTAAATGAAAAATGTTATTGTTATATGATAAGAATTCCAGTGAATCCATAAATCACATTGAGTAATTGACCCTTCAACAATGATAATTCTACTAATCCAGGAACACACAATATCTTTCTATTCCAGAGCTTGTTTTTAAAAGGTATTATAACTAGTCCCCTGTCTCTGGTAAAATCTCCCCATCTATGCATGTCCCAAATAATGTCCTTCTGAAAAGAAAGTATTACTTCATTTCACATTATTTTTACACAGGCAAAACAAAAAGAATTAAATACACTAAATACCAAATATTAATTATACAGTGGCACAGTATTACAAGTATTTTTCTATCATACTAATGGTTTTTATTTTATGAGTGACCATGGCTGCCCTTATAAATTATAGTAAAAAAAATCCAGAAATGGTTAAATATGTTTTTGATTCTGCTTCAACTAATATACAACCTTTGGTAAATGATATAAATCTGGATTGTTTTATGAATATTTTATTTTATTGAGAAAAGTAGATTCAACTCACATTGTTTAAATTCAGAAACCCTTTACAAAAGACATGACTTATTATATATAACCACTACCTTTTTCTTATATAGTAAGTTAATTTTAAAAATAATTCCATTATTCAGGTGCAGATTTTGCTCAACACTGTTGAACAAAACTACTTTTAAAAAGTTTCACTTTAGCAGGTGTAAGCATCAATTTATAGAGCAGCCAACTAGATGTTAAATATTTATTTCCCCAGGAATGCTTAGATGAATGAGTACTACTTTACTTTCAGAAAAAAAAAAAAAAAAGAAACGAAATTTTCTTAAAAGTAGTTCTTAAAAGGATGAGGACAACAGAGACTATAAAAAATGCAACCTGCATTAGTCCCACTCCTTAGTTTTCATGCTGATTTTGAGGTTTTTTAGTGAGAAACAAATTGCCAAAAAAATTAACTCTTCTTCACATTAAAACAGTAACATTAAATAGTTAAACCTCTTTGGTAAGCCCTGCATACTGATCCAGTTTTCACATCACCTTTTCTCACAAGCACTTTTTACTCAATGGAATAGTCACAGTGAGGAAAATTTCCTTGCCAGCCTGCCTTGAGCATATTGGAATAGCGGTAATAGACATGATTGCACCAGCCCTTTCAGCTTGTAAATCCAAGCTGGAGCGCAGAGAACATCAAAGGGGTCAAAGGGATAGTAGAGGTTTTGTGTCCCGACTTGTCTCTATTCTCTGTGTGGGAGCTGATCCCATCTGTCTCCAAGAGCCGAGTGTAGTTTATTCTATTGTAAGTGCTGTTCACAAGTCACCTAAGTAGAGATTAAACATGTGGCCCCTTTCCCACACATTCAGTCTGATGTTAAAATGGAGTTAGTGAGCAGGAAGAAGTTCTGGTGTGCTTTTTGTACAGTGGAGGACTATAGGTGACAGTAACGAACTGTACGTTTCAAAAGGCTGCTTTTTACCACAGAGAAATAATAAATGTTTGGAGAGATAGAAACGCTTAACCTGCTTTACACTTTATGCACTGTAAAGTATCAAAACACCACATGCTACATCATTAATATGTATGCTTCTGTAAACTGGAAAACAAATACATTATTTAAAGATATCAACACTAGAAACATTTTGTTATGTACTCATCCCTTATAGAGATTTAGATAGCCAAATTTAATTAATAACAAGTACTCTGCAGGATGGTTGTGAAGCTAGAAATTTCACAAAACTACAGAAAATGCCAATGACAGTGCCTGATAAGCAACAAAGAGTTATGAATCATGATTAACTGAGCATCTGACCATAATGAGATCCACTAGCTACTCTCAATAGAAGAAGATATCTTTTCACATTTCCTAAGATCATTACTTATTTTCTAATTTTTTAGAGTATAGGACTGCAGCTTCCATATACTGAGAAAGTATCACAGATCAGGCTTTGTTGTTATCTCTTTAATTTTAAGATGTGATAGGCATTTTATGATATAATCCCTCATACCTGGGGATTGAAATCTTTGTAAGAAAAATAGCAATATTTAGAATGGAGAAATAAGAAGTTATTAACACTCAGGCCTGGGGAAACCAGAGTAAATGTCTTTTAATAAATCTTCTTGCAGTACATACATATTCTAAGATAGGACTACGTCACTGACTTAAAACATACAGGCAGTATCTAATGTGAATCAAGCTTTTTCTGTATACCTCAGTGTTCCTTCTGACTTTGACTATATTTCGCTACTTTGGCCACAGACCAATCATTAATTAACATGGGCAGTTAAAATATTTTTCAAAGTTAAACAAAACAGGTAAGTTAAATTGCTTTTATGTGCTGTGAAGAGCCCCATTTTGTTCATTCTGCGAATGGGGGAAGTACAAGATGTTTGATTGCTCTTTAACCTTTCATTATATTGACAATCTATTATTGCCTAGCATCAGTTCCACTCTGCTCAGAAGGTGGCTTGGCATTCTGTGGTATTCTCAATCTAGAGAGATAAATCTGCATATCCATTTGGATTGACCAGATGAGACTCCCTTCAGAGCCAATTAACACATTGCCGATGGGGTCACCTCTGCATGGTAGGAGGGGCTTTGCACCTCCAGGGCGACCGTGCTCTGCCTTCACAGCCCTCCAGATGCTCCAGCAGGGTGACCAATCAATCTTGTACGTAAGTGCTTAACACACCTACCCCAGGGTCCTGGAAGACACACTAAAAGAGGTGTATGGCTTTCCAACACAGAACCTCTGGGATATTCTTTTGTTAGCCTCTTCATTATTTACCCAGATTGAGGGAAGGATGTTCATGACACATGGGAAGTCAGGCCAAGGTTGGTGGATCAGCCATGAGCCCATCTGTTTCTGTTAAATTTTCCCGCTACTGACGCGTATTATAATACCCTCTTGACTGATTTGACTGGAGATTTCTCAACAACCTCAACTGGGAAGCCAAAAATGGATGTGAAAAACCCTCAAGTGCCAGTCTAGAGAAAGAGTTAAATGTCACACTCCTGTAAAAATATTTAAAGCATAGCCCTGGCACCTCTGATGCCACTGGAGGCTGGTGAGGGCATTTCTCTGAGGCATCCTGGATATACCTGGGATATCTGGCATTATTTCTGTAGGAGTTCAGATTGGTTCACAGATTTCATAGGTTTTTCTGCACAGGCCCCTCATTTAATGAAGCAATTCCCTTAACTGTGCTTTTTCTAGGAAAGAACGCAAATTCAATATTCTTTAGTAGTGAGGAAGGGAGGGGTGACAAGTGAAGGGGAGAGAAGGAGGCATGGGGAGCGCAGTGGAGCCGGGGTTCCCTCAGGTGGCTGGCTAACTAGCTCAGCCTTTGTGCAGAGCCTAGCTGCCTGTGGGATGGAGCTAAGAGACAGAAGAATGACAGTCTGTAGGAAGAAAGGACAGTAATTACGGGATACGTGTGATTAGTGCGGTAGCCAGAGAAATTAAGCCACAAGACCTAGGAATCTTCCCCTCTGTATGGTACCTGCGGAGGGAGAGAAAAGACCTCACTACAGAGTCCGATTGGAATCCACTCCCTGCCAGCTCAACTTGATTACTTTCTCAGTTACCTACTGTGGAGATTGAGCAGCTCGACCTTCCTTTCAGCAGAGCTATATTGTCCTTCCCGGAAAAAAGGCAGATTAAGAATTTACAGGGATCCCTCCATCACTGGCCTCTGACAGCAGCACTCAGGGAGCTGATTTTTCATGGTTCAGTTTGCCTGGGGCCAAGATTCTTATCAAAATATGTTCTGTTAATGTAAAGCACCATTGCACTTTTAAGAAATATATAACTTCGTATTAAACATTCCTTTTCGTTTCTTTCCCACCATCCTCTTGTTTCAGTGATGGCTTTCTTCCCCAATTACTGTAATCATTATTCTTAGAGATGCTCTAGATTTGAGTGGGTGTTTATAGGTAAAGAGTAAGTCATATCAGTCAAGAAGTTTATAATTATTTTGTAGGTGGGTAAACTGTGTTCTAATCATCTCAAGTCTGAAATTGTGCTGGCTGTCACTTAGGTCATACTTCAGTTGTTTTGTTAATTTAAACTTTTAATTAAAAGAATATGTTTGGAAAATAATTGAAAGCATGAAAGCTACTTAATTTCATCAAGCCAGGGACAAAAACTACCCAGTCTCTTCTTAGAGCGATGGTGTTTTTGAGGGCTGCTTCAGATGGCTAAGGGGAGAGGTTAGTCAGATTTGAAGCTATTCTGTATATACATACAGATCTGTATCTGTAGCCATATCTCTACCTACATCTGTATCTGTCAGTCTCTATCTCCGTCTACCTGTCTATCATCTATCATCTATCTGTCTGTCTATCTATCTATCACCTATCACCTATCTCATCTCAGATGTGATTAGGCATCAGTATTGCTGAGCCCCTTATTATCTCTCTTGATTATAAGTAACTGGACATCGATCTTTTTATCACACTTGATGTTTATGGTGCAGTTTGTGGTCATGTTGGTAAATTATGTAATTGTCCTATACTTGATCCTAGTGCTTCAAAACAAAACATTCTTTAATGCTGTATATTTTGTTAACGGAATCAGTAACTGGAAATGGTGTTATTCCACTGGAGATACGAAAGCTTAGCAACAAACTGTAATGATTTTCCAGGAAGATGGAACATTGTTGTCTCCTATTTAGATCGGTGCCACCTGACACAGGCAGGTCCACAGCGTAAGTGTGCACTGGTTCATTCGGGAGTAATGCCACTGCTTGCTGCTGAGTTTTTGCTATAATAGTTTTTGATGCATTGCATTTTGTTGTATGCTTTATTTACATCTTTTAAACAAGTAGTCCAAAACTACTTTATTCTCTGAAACACATTTATTGAAAACATTCAATGTGAAACACATGCAATCTTATCTTATATGTAGGGTAACCTTCCAGCCAGAGAGATTTGCATCATGCTCCATTTTATTACAGGATTCTTAAACAAAAATATTGTCCCCTGTCCTCATGAGACAGACTGGTGGTGTTGGGTCCAGGAAGAACGCTTCAGAAATGCCAAATCCTGGTTCTCCTGGGCTGCGGTATCTCACAGCATCTTCTCTATTTCGTTCTGACTTTTCTCCTCACAACCTGTAGGAGTATGAGGGAGGAAGACTGGAGTATGTTTGATATTTATTAATGACTTATTTTAGAGGCATTTATTAATGAATTATGGTCATTTCAAATGAAGATCTGGATTCATCACTTTAGTTATTCTGTAATATTCATTGATGATAAATCTGAGAACTTCAATAAGCACTCTCAATAAGTAACTCTTAATGATATTTTTTAATTATTTAAGTTTATTGGTACATTTTAGATATGCATAATGATCACATTCATCATAGGGAATTTGTACCTGTACATAATGTATCTTGATTCTTTTTTTCCCATTCTCCTCCCCTCCCTTCAACCCCTCTTCTCCTTCTTATTTACAAAAGCTTTGTTTCCATTCTTCCTTATTTTCTCATTTCCCTTCCTTCCTTACCTCTCCCCCTCCCTAGTTCCCCTTCCCTTTTTAACATTTTCTTCCTATTTTACAATATCTATTATACATTTTGGTTCTTATTTACACTTTTAGCATCTCACGCCAGAGATGCAATGTGATATTTACACATGTGTGTCTGATTTATTTCACTTGAGTATGGTCTCGAAGTACAAACAGCTAATAAATATATGAAAAATGTTAAACATCACTGTAATTCGAGAGATGCAAATTAAAACAACGCTGATTCCATCTCATCCAGAAAGAATGGCTGCTATCAAGAAATCAGCCAGCAATAAATGTTGGCAGGGCTGCTGGTGGGAGTGCAGACTGCTGCAACCACTGTGGAAATCAGTGTGGAAATTCCTCAAAATGCTAAAACTAGAGGTTCCATTTGACCCAGCTCTTCCCCTTCTTGGTATTTTCCCAAAAGAAGTAAAAGCATCATATCACAGCGATATACACATTCTCATGTTTATAGCGGCACAGTTTGTAATAGCTGAATCTTGGAAACAGCCCAAATGCCCATCAGCCAGTGAATGGATAAAGAATATGTGGGGGTTTTTTATACAGTGGAGTATTACTAATAAAGAAGGGTAAACTTGAGACATTTCTATGTAAATGAATGCATTTTACAATATTTTTTGTTTTGTTTTGTTTTGTTTTGTTTTTGGTACCGGGGATCAAACTCGGGACATTGCGCTTGCGAGGCAGGCAGTGGAACCACTGAGCTAAATCCCCAGCCCTACAATATTTTTTACAATACAAATTTGTCAGTGAATCAAGCTATCCTGATCTCATTACACGTTAGCACATAAAGCTTTTGAGCCTTTACTTTTTGTGACCTTGAAACCTTTAATATCTTTTCTGGTTATTATTGAGAAAATTTTATTTTAAAGCATTAAAACATCTAGCTGTGGCGTTTTTCTAGTAACAAATGCTTCATGAGATGGGTGGATTAGAGAATCTAAAACAAACACGTGAGTGGAAGGTGATTTGAAGCTAAAGATAAAATAAGTAGGATGGATAAAAGGACTGAAAGTGACTTAGGATCATTCATCTATCAAATGCTGAAGAATCACGTTAGGAAAAATATCAAAAAAATTATACTGGGAACAGATATAAAGCATAATGATTTGACCAGAGGAAAATGTCGGGGCTACTGAATTGCTGCCAAGGGTGAAGGAAGGAGGAGCGGAGCTCTCAGCCCCGGGGGTGGGGACAGACAGCTGTGTGGAGATGCAGACAGTACCTGGAGAGCAGCGCTCAGCTGTGAGGCTCCCAGTGGGCAGCAGAGTGCCGGCACGGTTGGAACCGAACCACAGTCATCTCAAGTCCCCGTCACTGTACCAGACAAGGAAGAGAAGAGCCAAGAGGCAGAAGGACAAATAAGGAAACGCTGTAGTAGCTTGCAGGCACTTGTGTGCCATAAACTCCTTTCTGAAGTTCTAATAGCAACAGTCCCTGTGGAACCGTGATAACAGGAGAGACAGACACTGATGTGTACATGACATCATCACCAGAGCCAGAGCCCCGGAACATGTTGGGGTTCAAAGGGACTCTAATCTGACTCTGTTCATTTGCTTCCCCTCCTAAATTCTTGCCAGAAATGAAAGAAACCAAGAGACGCTTGTTCACGGCAGCTTTTCTGACCTGACCTGGAAACTGGAAGTCAGGGAACGAGACAAATGCTGCCTAGAGGGAGCACATGGATTCGAGATTCAAGTTTGTGAAGAAACTGGCTTAGGCTTAGATAAAGACAGTAGCTGAAAGGCACATTACACAAGCTCTGACAGCTATCTCAAGAGCTCTCCAGTGCTTTGAGAGAAACACGAAGTTATATCAGCAGTTTGTAAATGCACGTGGTTTTATCGTAATGTTGTTAGAACTGACTGTGAAAGGAACAAGGCACCTTCTCCTGGCCTGGAAATGCTATCTTTGCTTTTTCTGAATAATTTGGGGCTATGTAACTTGATCTGGTATAGGTCATACTGATCAATATTGTGTCACTTTTCACTGGATGGTAAACCTGTTTAGCAATATGAGGAGGGTGCCCCCAATATCTGAGGGTCATTAGTTAGAATTCCTAGGGATTACCATTCCCAAAGAACTGAATATTAATCACTATTCCATCTAGCTTTATATATGTAGTATAAACACTCACTGAGTAATGTAAAAACCAAGAGTTATAAAGCCCAGTACAGGAAAACTCACACTGAATGGACAAATCAGACATTAGTATTTTGCCTAATCTTACCCTCTTTAAAAAGGACCATAATTTGCAATGTCCCTAAATTCAAATGACAAAGCCCTTTCTCAGTATAAAGTGTTTATATAGGCCAAGCTAATTAGTATTAGAAATATCTGCCTTAGTTCCTTTTCTCTATAACTTAGACATCTATCTGGGAGGGGACTGAGTACATCAAATGTTCTTTTCAATGTAAGCAATGAGTAGTTCACTTCCTGAACTTTGCAATGGTTAAATGGAGCTATATTCAACATAAACTTGTGAATACTTCCCTTTTAATTTTTTTTTTGGCTAGGAGTGAGCTCTCAATAGAAAATAGAAACTATTTGATTTTTTTAACATCATAACAGGTTCTTTTGTGGCTAGTAATATTAATTAGGTCCAGCAACTCATCATCATAGCTAAATGAGAACTTTGTCTCTGTTGAATACTGCATTAAGTTCATGTTGTTCTGGATTCCTCAGCTGTTAAAATATTATATGATAGTTGTGGAGGTCTTTTTTTTTTGCAGGTTGGCTACCAGTATCCAGTAAGTCTCTGGGGTGTTGTCTTTGGTTATATTGCAAACGAAGAAAAAATATAGTTGCCCTATAAAAGAATGTGTTTATGCTCATTTGAAATGGGTATATGTTTGGCCAGAATTGTAGTTGACAGTTGGATAATAAGTTAAATGCAAGGTTCAAGGTTCTTATGTAAAGATTGACTAAGCAGGAGATACAAGTGAAAAATTAGCAGGTAGTAGGTGGTAATTGGAGGAAGCTAACTTTGAAAGTTGTGAAGGAGTTATATTAGAGTTCTCCAGGAAAGCAGAACCTATGGATGGCTGGATGGAGAAATAGATAGATATAAACTATAAAGAGATTGATTATAGGAATTGCTTCACAGAATCATGGACTCTGAGGGGTGCTACGATTGCTCTCTTCAGGACAGTGATCCAGAAAAGCAGTAGCGTTAACTACATCTGAGTCTGAAGGCCCGAGAACCAGGAACTCTGATGTCCACGCAGAAGACAGATGACCCAGCCTAAGAAGAGACAGAGATCAGCCCTTTCTGCACCTCGTATTCTATCTGGGGTCTCGATGGACTGGGTGATTCCTACCCTTATCAATGAGAGCCATCTTTAGGCAGTCTACTGATTAAATATTAGTCTTTTCTAGTAACGCTCTTGGAGACACACACATATATAATGTTTTACCAACTATTTGGATATCCCTTAGCCGAGTCAAGTTGAATCATAAAAAATTAACCACTGTGGGAGTGATTCCTGTAAACAAGCTTTCTCCCCCTCTTGCTGCTGCCCTTCCCTTGTGCCCTTTGATCTCTTAGCACTGCATCATCTTTTGCATTCTTCTTTTTTAATGAAACTGTCCATCTTAACTCTACTCCCTGGACACTTTCCCATTTTGTCTTTGTGCTATCATCTTTTTCCTGTCCTTTATCCTTTATCCTGTCAAGTTCAACTCCGAAAACATTCTCTGAATCCTGTGCTCATCTTTGTATCTTCTTTCATTGCCTTTGTTTGGGGGCCACTCATACTGCTTTCCTCTGGTCTGGGCAACGTCATCTGGACTCTAGTCTCCCTATTGCTAGTCCATCCGAGAGACACAACTGAGAAACTGTTCTAGTGCATCTATGTATCTCACTACCCATTTAAAGATAGCTTTGCATTGCCTAGAGGGCAAAGTCAAGCCACTATTTTAATGTTTTTAAGATGCTTCAAATCTGGCTCTTACTGATCGTTGGAGCCTCATCTCTGTCCATTCCCTGCCTTCAAAAATGTCCCAGCTTGCAAACACTCACCTTCAGAGGCTAGATAATTAATTTAAATAAGAGAAGTCGGCAGCGTGGAAGAAATAAGCAGCTCTGAAAAGCGGCAGTCTGAAATATGCAAGCCCCACCTGAAGAATTCAACTTTATCTCTGTTAGGCCAATAAAACAAGAGTTCAGACAGAGTGGGCCCTAGATTATAAACCTTGACCTGTGCTGGCAACACCAGGCTTCTGCTTGCCTGCTGGCATCATGGTGTTTGGTTCTTTCTTCTTCTTTTTTTTTTTTTT
>NW_004624753.1:1031011-1084513 GCF_000247695.1 Heterocephalus glaber
TTAATGTCTTGCACCATGAGCAAAATCTTTGCTGTTATCTGAGTAATTATTTCTGATTTCATTTTTCGCAGATCCTCTTTTGTTGCCAGTTCAGAGAGTCCAGGTGTTTGAGTATCAGATTGTTCCATTTCGTTTCCCTTTGGGGGTTGCTGTAGGTGATCTGGAAGTCTGTTTTTGAGGCTTGTTTTTGTGTTTTCTCATTTCCACGGGGGGGTGGTGGTGGTGGTGGTGCTTCTGGCACCCATGTGGCTCACTTTCTCTGCCCTAGGAGCTTGGGATGGTGGTGAGGGAGCTTCCTTCCAGGTGCGGGGACCAGCTCAGCTTCTCTGCCCTAGGAGCCTGGGATGGAGGCGGGGGAGCTTCCTTCTGGGTGCTGGGACCGGCTTACCATCTCTGCCCTGGTTCTTTCTAAGTAGATCTGCCTATGCTATTTCTTTCATGGGTGATCCTCACATGCAGAATTTTTCCCTTTGTTCACCTCATTCTTCTCAAGTTCATCACTTCTCATTACTTAATATTTAGGTTAAATAGTCATCTCTTCATAAATCTATACATAATCCCTATTTACAACCTACAAATTCCCACACAATCTCACAACTGTATTTATTTTAATTTAGCACCTGCCTCTCCCACTGTGGCATTTTTGAGGAAAAAGATTACTGATTTTTGTATTTTGGGGCACAGTGGTGACATGAAATCAGGAAGAAAGAAAGAAAGAAAGTCAGATACAAAGTCTTCAGTTAGATTTAGTCATTGAATACAGATGTTTGGGGAAATCTTGGGCATTGACACCATTCAGAAAAAGATAATGGAAAAACCTGTCCTGTGTATCTTTCTATCCCTAGAATTTAGAATTATATCCATCACACTGTGGAAGGAAAAAGGAGGGATGAAAGATGGGGAGAAATGATGTAAAGGAAGAAAAGGTGTATGTTCTTTATGCAGAAGTGCTGTGGAAGAGCCCAAGAGGAGGGGCAGCAGGGATAGCTTGAGCAGAAGTGAAGAAGGAAACAAGGCCTGTTTTGGAAAAAGGAAAATTCGAGATACATAGTTATACAAGAACAAGGCTGGACCAAGCTCAGGTTAGACTGGGAACATGCTGAGCAGTTCTCAGCTACACTAAATATCCCACCCATCAGCCCCTAGACAAAATCTCTGTTTCTGGGTAGATTTCTCCTAGAATAGGATGTGTACTCATACTTTTTGCATGTGGCAATTCATTTTGATTCTTCCTCATTCTTACTTTGAAAAATGATTTATGGGAGAGAAGAGGGATATTGTCAAAGTGCGCAGTCCCTAGTAAGGGGCCCATGGCATTGGCACCAGAGTGACATGGAGGGGAGCTCACCTGAAGGTGGTATTTTACCATGGTGGAACTTCTTGTCTAGCTGGTCATTCTCATCAAACAGGATGACACTTGCAGTGTTCCTGAGAGAGACTTCCTAGAACAGTGATGGTGAACCTCTTTGAGCTTTCAGTGATACAAACAGGTTCCCACCACTACCCTAGCAGCATTCCCAATAAATTCAAAGTTCTCAGTAACAGGCCACTCTTTAAGATTGTAACTTAATTATGTGAAGGGTATATGTCCATTCACTTCAGTGTGCAGGGTGGTAAAAGGAGAGAAGCCTCATTAGTATCATGTGATATTTCTAGCTTGAGTAGAGTGATTTAACAGGACTGCCTGAAAAATACTGACAAAAATATCTTTTGTTTTTTTACTATGGCAAACACTATAGTAATGAACAAGACAGAAACCATTTTCAAGCTCTAGCAAAAAGATAAACAAAAGGATAAGCTTCCCTTTTTCCTGTAACCCTTGCCCAAAGGTCTGCCAAATGACTCTACTGTTGGCCTCCCACAGGGGTGTGTCGACAAAGTATTTTCACAAGCGCTTGAATACGGAGATTAAAAAGTATAGTGTGAGTGTCAGAGGTGGAACTAAAATACAAAGCTCTATTGCCTGGCAGTTTGCACGAAGATAAATAGTTTCACTTTGTAATAACAAAGGATTTCCGTTTCTCCAAGTCAGCTACCTGACAGATCAGGAAATTGTTCCCAAGGAGGGTTCAGATCAGAGCTGAGTGACTGGATGGTGGGTGGGAGGTGTCCTTCTTCTGTAAAAGGCAATGTTTTGTTCAACTCTTCACATTTTAAATCAGGCCTTGCAGCACTTTGCAACTTGGATTTGAAATATAATCTTAATACTCCTCAGTACTATACCACCATGTTTTCTTTACATGCCTAATTCTACCCCAGACAGTAGATTTGTATGATAAATGGAACATGTACTAGCCAACTTCACTTTGACAACTCAGTAGAAGAAGTCTGATGGTCCTACCTTTGTTATAGCAAACAATAAGCTGGTAAAAAAAGAATATATATATATTCTTTATATATATGTATGTGTATTTTACTCTGTATACATACAAAGAAGACAATGAATAGAAAACGTTGTTATGAGCAAAAACTCTCAATACAAAGTTTCCAGTATTTAAATATTCAGAGTTTCCATAGAGTTATAGGATATAGGCACAAACATATTTGTAAACTGAGGTCAGAATAAAAATTGAGAAAAGCCTTGGGATTCAGAATCATACAAGAACGGCTAATCTGTTGACAGAAAATGTTAATCTAAAGGGATTTAAAAAAAATCAGACCACACTGTGGGCTAAGGATGGGGTATGCGTTATGTGCTGTCATTAAAGTGTTCTTTTCTCTGTTAAGCAAGCGTCCCCTGCTGGGACATCTCGTTAGTTTGGTGCGAGTCTGGAGTTATACATGGAGTGTGTGTTATCAGCTAGAAATTACTTGGCATAAAATTTAGTGGTGTTGTTTTAGCTGTTTTTCAATTAGTGCATGTGTTTCATTCACATGACTTGGATTATTGAAGACATGAATTATCACTGTGGTAAACATGATCAGAGGTTTTTATTTTTCCCTACTATCATCTTATAACTGGTGAAAAACTATTAGCAACAGCAAAAAAGAATATAGTTAAAATAAATCAAACCTTATTGTTGGCAATAATTCTGAGCTGCTGAATTATCTCAAGTTGGTTAGTTTAAGACTTTCCTTTGGATGATGTTGAGAAGTCTGCTCAGTCACCACACTGCACATTCCTTTTTGCTCCAGGCCGCTGAGTTTAAATCCATCAGTGTCATGGGGCAGTGAGACTTTAAAAAGTACTTGGAAGGGCACCAAGCCTGAATGTTTCAGAGTGCGAACCAAGATACACACACAGAACTAAATGTATTTTCAGGGAGAGTGAAGCAGATTGTTCTTTTCTTTCTATCTGAGAACATTATTAAAGAAAAACCTGGCTCCTTACAAAGGGTGGTAGAATCAATCAACACGTAGAGCTGCTTTGTTTAATTAAATCCATATCTCTTCTCAAGGCTTCTGAAATACAGCAGTCATGGAAAGGCCCTCAGCATCTCTTCTGTGGTGGGAGATACTCATTTTCTTCTTTGTAAGACAAATTGTTGCTGTTTCTTTTAGGGCATATCTATCTCTGAAGAGCAATAAGGCTGTGAAGTTTTGAAAATGAAATTGAATAATCTCTTGGAGGTTACTCTGAAATTAGATCTGAAACTTGGTTACATGCGTGCTAGTCCTTTTGTAGTCTAATTCATACTTATGTTATATTTTTTAATATTGTCATCTCTAGGAGTAATATAATTTTTGTAACAGTTCGTTCATTTATTTTACATTTCTCTGAATATTTTAACACTATAGAATGTCCTCCAACAACTAGAATTTATCTAAAACTCACTTTAGGCAGATTTATTCTCCGTAATATGCACAAGTCAGATGAGTAATAGCTGGATATATGGAGACCTTTTGTTCAGAATTCCTTTTGTGAAGAGACTGACTAATGAAGAGGGAATCCTCCAGCGGGTTCTCACTCCTACTCTCTCAGCATATTGATCTATTTAAAGTCTTTCTCATATGTGATCAGGACAATAATTTCGAGTCTTTCTGATAATATAGCACCAGGCAGTGCTGTCATTAAAACCTTACTCAGAAGGATTCATGGATAGATATAGACCTAGATATGGTGTATTGCGAAGCGCTTGAAAATTTATCTAGTCTAATTTACTATCTCCACAAACCTAAACATACTGTCTTTGCACTGTTGCATTATTTCCAGTAACTAGTGTGTATGTGCACAAGTGCATGCATACAAAGTTCTTGGTACTCGTTAGATATGTTTGCATTGGGCAGGCAATATAGTATACTTTCTTTTTACAAAATTTCCTTTGAGAAATTAAACAACTATAGAAAGGTTCAAAGTAATTCAGAAAACATGCTATTACTGCTGCTCCAAGACATCAATTATGTGTTGCTTTTTGGTTCAGAGGAAAAATTTCAATCTCCTAAAATATGGGTTTTATAATAACTAATTAATAATAAATGAATTCTTGTTTTTTGTCCTTCATTTCTTTAGTGGTTGAATCTATAATGTGAGTTTTACTATTTTTCTGCAAGGGAAATTTAATAAATTTGGTAACGTTGGAGATTAGAGAGCACTTAGCTGGAGTTCAGCACAGAGAGCTCTGAGCTGGAAAATCTCACACAGTGACATGGAAGGGACCCAATTGGATGCTGCCACTTTTCTTCACCATTTTATTTCTCTTTCACAAATCTGGCTGTTTTTGAAAGCATTTTTCTATATTGCTTCATTGTACTTTTTCTAGTGAGTCTATGTCCTGTTAAAGTATTGTAAATAGGTGCTTGAATAAAAATGCTTTTAATTATTAATAAGATGCAGAATTCTGGTAGTGAAGTAATCACTGCTTTGAAGTAGTCAATAAACAAATGTCAGATCACTGGTCTAAGTCAAACTCATGGCTGTCTATTTGGAAGAGGAGAGAAGTCAATTTGCCAACTTTAGAAAATACAGTTCACTCAGAGATTGTCAGGTCTAGGTTTGGAGGACATTTCAGAGTTATTTTGGCTCAACACAGCTATGTGGCTTTTGGTTTGCATTTACTTTCAGTTCTCATGGTAGTTCCAAAGGAAAGGATGAATTTTGCAAAAAATTCTTGTTTGCACATTGTAAACCACCTTTACTTTCTTTCTCTTTTCTTTGTTTCTTTCTTTCTTTTTTGTACCAGGGATTGAACTCAGTACCTTCCACTTGCAAGGCAGGCGGTGGTACCACTGAGCTAAATCCCTGGCCCTTAAACCACCTTTTCTGCTAACAAAGTGTAACTGTGTGATTAATGTTTTTTTGTGTGTGGGGGTGGGGTGGGGCGCCTGACTAGGTAAAAGGTAGCTAAAATTAGAAAAACAGTTATAAGTATGTCTTCAAAATGTTTTCATGTAGAAATTTCTATTTCCACTTTTCAGTATAGATGGTTATATATGCTTGGTAATCACTATTGGATTGAAATGCGTATTGTCACAGCTTTTAATTATATATAGGCCATGCTATTGCTGCTAGGATAATTGTAGCTGATATTATTTTTCTTTTGTCTTAGTGAAAGAGACAGGAGAATCTTCTTTCCAGTTTGAACATAAATGAATAAATATCTCCTTTAGTTCTTTCTCTGTGATTGCTACAGTTGGTCACAGGGCTTCTTTACACAATTAGATCTCCCTCATCCTTGCTTCAAGGCAGGTGGCTTCCTATTTTTCAACAAAACCAAAGGAAAATCTAATCTTGTTGTCAGCTAATAGATCATTAAAAATAATTTTTGATGATAGATCACCATGTGAATGTTGGTATGAAGTGTTGACAGAGTTCCAGGAATTTTGCAACATTTCCACAAAAAAACCTTGTTCCAGTCTTTTTATTTTATGAACAACTTTTCTTAGTGTTGTATTTATAAAAGTGAAAAGTAAGATAGAAATGGTGACATGCTCTGTTTCATCCTAGCAAAAAAGATATTATACAATAACAAACCAATTGAAAAAAATATTACAATGAGAAAATAATTTCCAAAAGTGACTTTTTGTTTAATAACTATTTATCAAAATTACAAGTTTGGTATTTTGACAGACTGTGTACTATAAGTATTGATAACTCAATACTGAACATTTATTTTTAATCTTAGAGACTTTAAGGACAAGGGACATAGATGTCATTACTTTCTACTTATATATGTACTTTTTGTTATCAAAGTGTTAAATCAATAAAAGACTTAAGCATTCAAAGAGATGAGATAAGATTATGTTGTAGAAATAGAAGCAAAATAAGTTCTAGATGAACTATTAATAATGTAAAAGTCAAAGGAGAATCTATCCATGTTCCTAAACAGATGGCAGTTGGTGTTTATCAAAGTACCACCCAGTTCCATTGGATATGTTAAAAGAGTGACATAACAATTTTATTTTAAAAATCAACATGCTTTATTTTCCAGAATTTGTATCCTTTGTGACTATTTAAATTTATAATGACCCCCCCCCCCCCGATAGGTGCTAAAAATATCTGGCTTTCAAACTTCTTTGGAGGTTTCTGAGCAGAATGTTTGAACACCCCTATGCTACTCTAAATCCTAGCCTATTTGCCTGGGATTGACGTTTGCTCCACTCTTCTTTGTCGTTTTATTCCATTACTCCCTGTAATGACTAAGGCCCAGGTCATTGTGGATTAGCACCATTCTCCAGGCACTTAAACTGGTAATTAGTCATCTCTTCTCCATGGTCCAGCCCTTTTATGATCCTGGGCTAAAAGTCTGCCTCTTTTGTATATTGTCCGTAGTCATCTCTCCTAAAATAGATTGTTTTTTCCTCTGTAGTGTTTTAGTTTGTATAACTTAGATAATATTTATTACACACTGCCTTTTAGATAGATTCTCAATATTTGTCTCTCCTACATGCTGATGTGGGGAGACTAAGTCTTCCATTAGTGCCAAATACAGAACCTCTTATGCAGAAGACTCCCTCATTAAATGGATATATCAGTGGATTTGATGTGCTAAAGGGAAATGGGTTCCAGTATTACAAACTTCTTTTGATGTGTTTTCTTGCTACCTCTGAATTGGGAATCACAGGGGATATTGAAATCAACTCAGTAAGGGGGGTGGGATTAAGGTTGAGGAGCCACACTGGAGCATTATTATAGGTAAATATATTGGGAAGAAATGAAATCTGGAAGAGCTTGAGATTGAGAAAAAATAAAAGCATTTTCAATTTAATGTGCTGCAAAATCATGTAGGAGTGCTTTTTTAATGAGATGGGAGGGAAAACGAATGATCCACAACATCACAGGGACTGAGGGAAGCAAGGGTCTTGGTCAACAGAATTTTTGTTTGTCCTGATCCAGCTCGTAGGAATCCCATCCAAGAACTGTATAGCCAGAACAGCTGTACCTTTAATTGTTTTATTAGTTATTTTTTTCACAACATGAGTTCCAAAGTAATCAAATTACTTAGACAAATAGAAAAGGTTTTTTTCCATCCCATTTTCTCTTAAGATATTTGTTTTGTTTAGTTTTTATTGGAGGATAAAATATTTCTCAACTTTCTTCATTATTTTAAAATAATGTTCTGGGGGATAACTATCTATAATCTAGAACCCATGGTGATTTCATTCCTCAAATAGTGCTTTTATAGTCTCATTAACTCTTGCACAGAGGTGGCTTCCAGAGACAGAGTCTGCTCTGCTCAGTAGCATTCTCTGGGAATCTGCCAGCGCCACAGTTTGGTTTTAAACATAGAGAGTCCAGATGCCCGATGTGGAGAGCATGTTTTGGGAGCTAATCATCCACATACTACTGTATTTTTCTGTTTGTGAAGAGAAGAGTTGATTATCTCAAAATCAATTTTGCTTGCTCACTGATAATGCATTCTTTTTTCTTCCCAAGTTTTATTTGTTATTAGTCCATGCTTGCAGTAAATAATGATTATATTCCTATGAGGAGTTGGCACACGTGCATAACACATCTCAATTAGTTTTTCATCCCCTTCCTTTTCCCTCCCCTTCCACCTTCTCCCTCTAACTTTTGAGTCATTTCCCATTTGAAAAAGACCTATTTCCCTATGTCCTATTACCCATATTTTATTTTGTTCTTTATTTATATTTTGGGTTTCTTATATAAGAGAAACCATGTGGTATTTAAGCTTGTGTGTCTGATTTATTTCTCTTAACATTATGGTCTCAAGGTGTATCCATTTTTCTACAAATGACATAGTCTTGCTTTATGGTAGAGTAGTACTGCTTATCCATTTATCTGCTGAAGAACATATAGACAATTTCTAAGATTTAAGTATTATAAATTGAGCTGCTATAAACATGGGTATACATGTGTCACTGTAACATGATGTCTTTAACTCTTTTGGGAAGATTTCTAGAGAGGAAATTGCTGTTATATAAGTCAGTGCCTACTAGAGAACCAGATTCAATACAAGATATGGAAATATGTAAGAGTTACAAGATTGGCTTTCAATACAGTAGGGTGTAGAAGAGTGCAAAAGTCTGTCTGCCCACTGGAGATCCAAAGGATCCAGTCGAAGGCCTGGAGCTCACTGTAGTGTTGCATGCGAGTCCGTATCAGGAGGCTGAAGAGTCTTCACTAGAAGGATGAAGGGTCTATGCTGGAAGCCAGGAGACAGTGTTCAAGGTGCAGGGGAAGACTGGAGCTCCTCTGAAGAAACAGAAGTGAGTCTCCCATTTTTGGTTCCCTTTTGTACCATTCACACAAGCCTATCCAAGGTGGTTCTTCTAACTTCAGTAAATCCTCTCAGACACACCCAGAACTATGCTGATCCAATTTACTTGGGTGTTTCTTACTCAATTTGACACAATCAGTTAACAAGCCGGAGCAAAAGAAATTTCTAGTTTCAGTTTTGTGAGGAATCTCCATTCTGATTTCCATAGTGATTGTACTAGTTTACATTCCCACCAACAGTGTAGAAGGATTCTTTTTCCCTGCAGCCTCAGAAGCATTTGCTCTTATTTGATTTCTTGATGATGGCCATTCTTTCTGGAGTAAGATGGAAACTCAGTGTTGTCTTAATTTGCTTTTCTCTAATACTCAATTCTATTAAACATTTTTTCATGTATTTGTTGGCCATCCGTACCCCTTCTGAGAAGTGCCTATCTATTTCAGTTGCCCATTTTTTGAGTGGGCCTTCTGTTTGGGGGGGTCTAGTTTTTTGAGCTTTTTATATTCTAGATATTAGAATTCTGAGAATGGCTGCAAAATATTTTTCCCATTCTTTACTATTTTGGTTGTTTCCTTTGCTGTGGAAGAAGTTTTTAATTTGATATGATTCCATTTGTTGATTCTTGGTACAATTTACTGTGCCACTGGGGTTCTGTTCAAAAAATCCCAGCCAATGCCTATGCATTCAAGAGTTTTAACAATTTCATCTTCCAGCAGATTAAATGTTTCTTTTTTAACATTTAGTCCTTGGATCCATTTTTATTTTAGTTTAATACATGGTGTAATACTGAGAATGCATTCTTGAAATGAAGTATAATTTGGGCAACTGATAGCAAGAAAAATCAATGATTTGACATGAACTTTTAATTGTAGGAAAGGTTAGATTAAATATTGGGAGGAGTATATGATATTTATAAGTGAGCAATGATAAGTCCTCACTCTTGAACAGAGAAATTACCTCCAGAAATACATAAGCGCAACTTATGTAGATTTTATGGTGAGGTTTGATCTGTGTTTTAAGAGAGAAGCACACGTTCTTCTTTTGTTCACCAGAGAACTGCGGAACTAGAAGCTCAAGGAGAGAGAAATATACTTGTGATTATTTATATATGTCATTATATAAAAACAATAAGCTTATTGTCTGGTATTTAAATTGAAAATAGGTAAAGCCTATCAATATATTTATCACTTACATGTATAAAGTATATGTATGCATAGACAATTATGTTTGGTTTTAGGACTTTTTAGACAGTGGAATTAACATAAATCAAGTTGGCTTTTGCATGTAGGTATGACTAGAAAATTATGCATACACACCAATGGAGTCTCATTCAAACCTGCATTGAGTTAGCATGATTGCGAGAAACACTTTTTATATGAGGATTGAGTCAGAAAAGAAATTTATTTTATTTTTATTAATTTAAAGGCCACATTTTTATTAAAATAAAAATTGGCTTAGCTGAATTCCCATGAAGAGTCATACTCATAATTTAGAATAATTACTTTTTTGAATAGAAGAATATAACAAGATACTAATATTCTCAAAGACCATTGATGTATTTAAAAGTTATTTATTGTCTAGTATTTTCAGGGCACTATTCTAGATGCTAAACAAAATTGATGCAATTTTTTTCTCCTTTGTGGTTTATATTCTTAATGCTAAGTGAAAATGGCCAACAGACAAATGAGTATGAGCTATGTGAATTTGGAATAAATAGTATGAAGGAAAAGACAAAAAGCTAAAGACTGATGGTGTCAAATGGCTGTTCTTTCCTATAGGTTGGTCAGGGAAGATGTTCCTGTATTTCTGGACAGCGTGAGAGAGAAAGCCCTGAGAGTATCTGAAGGCTAAGATTTCAGAAGAAAAGAACAGTGAGGGAACATTTAAGCCAGAATTCTAAGAAAAGAAAACTAAATCAAGAGGCCCATAAAATTGAAATAAAGTCTCAAAGGGGAGGACTGAAGGAAACAAAACCAGAGAGGGAGCCAGGAGCCAGATGCCTCCAAGAACATGGATAGGACTTAGTAGTTTATTCAGAATGTGCTGGAATCATGGAAGAATTATATACTCCAACTCCTTGCTGCATAGAGAATAGATTAGAAAGAAAATAAAAACAAGATATGCAAATTGGGATCAAGTAATATTTCACAGGAGAGAGGTGTGGGATGTGGGCAGTGTAGAAGCAGCAGAGATGATAAAAGTAATAGAATTCAGGATAGAATTTGAAAGTAGAGCCAGTAGAATTTTTAGGATAGGAAAATAGACATAGACTATAGCATTTAGGTGCTAATTCTGAAAAGAATATGCCCCTTCCACAAAGTACTTGTGATCAATTCTAATAAGCAATGAAGGAAGTTACTACAGTTGTACCAACGAGAATGAGTACAAGTGAGAGAGTTGAAATGGGGAGGCTTACTAGGAAGTTACTGTAATTAACCTGGCAAGAAATAATGGGTACATAGATCAGAATTTTAGCAATACAAAGGATAAGAATTGTCCAGATAATGTATTTTGAAGTGGATGTTGACAGGAATTCTGATGGAAAGGCTATAAGAGATAACAAAAAGTGAAGACAAATATATGTTCACAATTTTTCACCATGTTATATAGTAGAGCACTAAAACTTTCTCCTTTAGCCTGACCAAAACTTTGTGTACACTTTGATCAATATCTCCTTTTTCTTCATCTCTCTCTTTCTCTACTAGCCTCTGGCACCCAATTTTCTATTCTTTATTTCTGAGACCAACTTTTTAAGATTTTATTTATAAGTGAGATTGTGCAGTGTTTATCTTTCTGTGCCTGGATTATTTTACCTACCAAAATGTCTTCCAATTCCAACCATTTCATTGTGAATGACAGAATTTTCCTCAGTTTTTGAGGCCACACAATATTATCTTGAGTGTATATACCACATTTTCTTTACCCATTCTTCTACTGATAGACACTCAGTTTGCTTCTATGTCTGGCCATTGTCAGTAATGCTGCAATGACCATAGAAATGCATATATCTCTTCAGCACATTGATTTCATTTCTTTTAGAGGCAGACCACATATGCCCAGATATAGAACCATTATATGGTAATTGTGTCTTTAGGGTTTTGAAGAACCTCCACTATTTTCCAAAATGACAGTCCTCAGTCACATTCCTACCAACAGTATACAGGAGCTTCCTTTTCTCCACATCCTCTACAACATTTGTTGTCATTCATCTTTTTTGATAAGAGCCAGCAATGAGCCACTGATTTTGAAATAACACAGGAAAGCTTTATACCAAAAGACCATCAAACTTGAATTGTGATGTTATTCTTTGGAACCTGATAGATTTTTTTCAAAGAGTGTAATTTCTTTTAAAAGTAATATTCTTTTTAATTTTTATATGTAAAACACTTTTTCACATTACTACTTCATTTTGTATTATATTTTTCTTAGTACATGTTTGTGGTACATAATGATTACATTCCTTGGGAGTAGTTGGTGCATGCATGCAGAAAATGCACTTAGCTAAAACATAGATGCCATAGAATAAACTGATTTTTGGTAATATACTGCTTGTAATGTTTATGTGCTGTTTAAAAACATCTGCTGTCCCAAAACTCTTGTGAATGATTACCCCTCATGATGGTGTCAAATGACTCTTGTTTCCTATAGGTTGGTCAGTGAAGATGTTCCTCTATTTCTGGACAGCATGAGAGAGAAAGCCCCACTGAGTCCCACTGAACTGTCTCTGAGGCTTATGTTTAGCACTAACCAATGAGGCTCTCTAAAGTTAGATTTAGATTATAAACTCATCAGTGAAGCTGAGATGCCATATGCTTTTTCTTATTATTTTTACCCTCAAAATCACGTTTTAAGCACTTATGTTGTTTTTATACATTGGAGAACACTTCATTTGAAAAAATGTATTTGACTAGATGCAGGGGTTTATAAATTCAGATGCACAATATTAAAAATAACTTACATTTGACACATAGCTACCATAGACACATTCCGTGAACATAGTTGACTTTTTTGGAATAAACAACTGTGCCTTACAGAAAATGACAGTTTTATCCTTTCTTCCAGGTTAGAAAGATCCTTATAACTTGTCTGGGATGTTCCCACTGTGGGCAGAGTGCTCCACCCTTGTATGGTGTTTGTGAGGAGAACTATTTTCATGGAATACGAAAATACTCCAGTTACTGAGTTTGGCTCATATCACATGCTTTTCCAAAGAGTCTGTGTTTACTTTTTACTAATCAAAAACTATGATGTTGTTTGGAAAAAACCTATCACAATGGTGCTTTTAGCACAAGCAAGGATTTCCACTGCTTTCTGGGCTCTTACTGGAACTATGATCTTCTTCTACTGAATGGACATCATATGCATGTTCGGGAATGTATACCAGCGATCACTAAAATGCCTGTTCTTGTAGGAAATGTACTTCCTTCACCCTCAGAAACTTCCCTTATGCCCTATTAAATGGTGTGTGCGTGTGTGTGTGTGTATGTGTGTGTGTGTGTGTGTGTGTGTAAGTGAGGGTGGCTTGGACTGAGTTTGATTTAAGGCCACAGACCCAGTGATGTGTGTGGGCAGGAATTCATTTCCTTGTTGTTATGTATTACACCATGGAGTGATGCTATTTATAACAAACTTGTGCTGTGTTTGGGGTATAGTGAGAGAACATCGAGAGAAACATGTTTCCCAAATGAATGGGTTTTGGCAGGTACATGTCCTGAGTATCATCCTGAGGGAAGGGAAACCTTGCTCTGATATTAGACTGCTTTTACGAGTCTCCTTCTTCCTAGCCATCTTTTGTATGTGTTGAAGTAGCCTCGTCTGAGACATGGAGTGGAAACTTTGGGTCATAAAAACCAGAAATTCCTTCCTACACTTGTTAGATATGTTTATGAAGTAAAATTATTTGTTGGGCTGCTATTTTTCATTACATCTAATATATAACTTTGTTAATTTGAGACATGAACTTAAATTGCACTTGGGTTTTTGCCCAGGTGTAAGGAATCCTTTGAGATTAAGGATGGGTGATACTGAATTCACAGAAAACTTTGTCAGCTGAAAGAGCCTCTAATTCCTCAAGATGCTTTCCTAAGTCTGGTTAGTAACTAGTTCATTCTGTTAATAAACAAACTTCAACAGATTCAGAGCTTAGGCTCGTAAAACAATTCCCCAAATTTAGCTCTCTTTATCTTAACACGGATCTAATCTTCAGATAGTCTAAGCAATAATTTCTGCTTCTTCCTAATTCCACAAAGTATTAAACTTCAGAGGAGAACCTCTTGTAGCTTTCTTGTCAGTTCTGTCCTTGCTCAAGAATGAAGATTAACCCACACGTGGTGGTTTGTGCCCATAATCCCTGCACTTGGGAAGCTGAGGTAGAAGGCTTACAAATCTGAGATCAGCTTGGGCTACTGAGTTTCTTCACTTGTAGGATTCTTCCTAATTTATGTCAGCACACCCTCTACTTTGCTTCTATAGACAGAAATAACTTGTGCTGTTTTCAAAGTAGCTAATTTATTTCATCTCATTTTCCCCCAGCAATTATTTTCTAGAATCAAAATTAAAATAAGAATATATCAGAGGCCTGTGTTTCATTTCAACTAACGCCATTTGTTTTCTACAACATCTATGGTCAGCTAGTAACACAGATTTTTTTTTTTTTTACAAAACTGTCTGTGAAAGAACAAAAGAAAGAAAAGAAAGAAAGAAAGATATAATTGATACTGTGAAATAGGAAGAAAAGGTCTAAAGGAGTAGGGGAAGTGGGAGGGGTAGGGGAAAGAAAAAAATACAAGAAAGGGAAAAAATGGAAACAAAGTCTTTGTAAATAGGCAAGGGAGGAGGGGATGAAGGGAGGGCAGGTGAAGGGGGAAAAATAAGAATCAAGATGGATCATGTAAAGGTACAAGATCCCAATGATGAATGTAACTGTATTGTATAGCTGAAATGTACCAATAAACTTAATGGAAAAAGAAAGGAAGAAAGGAAGGAAGAGAGAAAGAAGAAAGAAAAAAGAAAGAAAGAGAGGAGAGAGAGAGAAAGTTGTAGTCAGCAGTCGGCCAGTGGGAGTCTGAGCCCAAGGAAGCTCAGGGGTTGCTGCACCCACTCTGTGGTAGCAAGGTCAGTGATGACTTTGCAGACAGCACAGCAGCACAGAGTCAGCAGTACAGGTTCAGAGAGCTCAGAAGGTGCCAGTGAGGCAGCACAGGGAACTCAGTTTCCCAAAAGGATAGCAGGGGGCTGGAATGCAGCTCAGGGACAGAGCACTCACATGAGGGAGGTCCTCGGTTTGACCTCCAGGACCACAAAACAGCAACAAAAATGAAGAGAAAAACAAAAATAAGATAAAATGCAGTGGGGTTGGAACAGCAACAAACAAAAGTATTTCATGATGCTATAGCAATAGTGGTAGCTAAAAGCTTCAGATAATGACAGAAGAGAGTAATTCTGTCATAAGCCTGTGAGGCTTCTGATATTTCTTTAAAGAAGGGTCAAGCCTATTTGATCACTTTGGAAGTCCAGTAGAGGGGCCCAACCGTGTGACTCGCCTTAGGGAACTCAGAATGATGTTCCCATTCGCTCAGGAGACCCCTTCAGTTCAGAGGTCGTGTGAGGAAGGCCTGCTTCATGGAGAGCCTTAATGTGTCCTTTGTGGCTGACTCTCTTTCAGACCAGTTGAGACCACACAGGCTGAGGTGGTCAAGGGAAGGCTTGAGCTGCTGAGAGAAAATTAGCTAGTGAAGCATGGTCCACAGTGATACAGCCCAAATCTGGTTCTGTAGAATGGCTGTGAAGATGGCTCATTCTTCCACTCCATTTGTCTATCTGGTTTTTGTTTTTCTTCCACAGCAACCACCATTCACCTATTTGATCATCCCTTAGCTTGGCTCTCCACTTCCAGTCAATCATGGCAGAGCTCTGCTAACCAAGTCAATGTCCATTCAATGTATGTAGATTGTAACATCCCCCCCCCTCAGAGAAATGAGAAAAAAGTTGATTGATATGCTTACTGTACCAATGATCATCACTAAAAATGTCAAGTTGCTTCTAAAGAAAACCATAGCAACTTTTTTTTTTTGGTACCAGGGATTGAACTCAGGTCCTTGCACTTGCAGAGCAGGCAGCGAAACCACTGAGCTAAATCCCTGGCCCCACAACTTTTGAATGTAAATCTTTCTTGAAAAATTAATTTTGATTATTCCTATAGTTGTTGCTTAAGTATTATTATGATTTGAATATCAAAGTACCTGGGGATATTAACTTGATCATTAAAGACTCATAGAATCTCAGAAAAAGAAAGTCATGGGGTTTTAAGATAGCCGATTGCATTTTTCAAAGTTCTAATTTCAGAAGAGCCTTATTTCCTTTAGGCCTAAATCTGTCTCTTTAAAATTTTGTAATTTATTCTAATTCAGCCTTTGGAATACACGGAATATAATCATCATATGATTATTTTTTAGATGTATGAAATTTTCAGGTTGCCAAGATTGTTCCCCTAAGCTAAACAGTCTTATTTATTTCAGTCATTTTCTTATATCTTTCAGAGACTTTATCTGTATTTACTCCTAGAATCATCCTAGTCTGTAATTTTCTCTAAAAATGTATTATTAGAATGGAATGCCGTTTTTTAGACAATGTAATGCCATGTTCTTTGTTGTGGATATGCTACTTTTATTTGCTTTATTTATTTGGCATTGGTTTTCAGGACTGATACTACTATTTTGCCTATGTTAAATTTATACTGAATTTTCTTTTTAACATCACATTTGTTTAGCTGAATTTCTTTATCTTGAAGAGATGTTAATGTGGTCCTTAAAATATAAGTTCAGAACTGGGCCTTTAATCATTTATTTATTCATTCTTTCATTTAAAAACTGCCTACTGTGTTTCAAGCACTGATTATAAAAAATTAAATCAGAAAGACAGTGTGTTCTTTACCCCTTGAAGCATTTTTATTAGTTAAGTTTCATCTTGTGAGGTTCCCTTTGTGATTCTAGCCCAGGAGTTCTAGGGGCAGGTTTTGCTCCCAGGGGACATTCTGGCAGGTCTGGAGAAATTTTTGTTCCAAAATTGGAGGAGAGAGGTAGGAGTCGCTCCTAGTGCCTATTCTATAAAGGATAAAGGAACTGCTCACCAGCTATGGTGCACAGATAGCCTCCTACAACAAAAAAGAGTCCAGCTCGATATTTCCATAGTGTTAAGCAATGTATTTCTTAGAGTTCCTCAGAAGAGATATCTCTTGGTATTTTATCAGCAAATATAATAAAATTATATCCCATGTACTTTTTCAGGTTGCTGATAAAAATGCTTAGCAGAAAAATCCAATCCAGATCCCCAAGACACAATGCTAGACAATCCATTATCCTGGCTGAGTTTGCACCACTGATCTGGACTCTTATTTATTTATTTTTTGGTACCAGGGATCAAACTTGGGTCCTCGCGCTTGCGCAGCAGGTGACGAAACCACTGAGCTAAATCCCTGGCCCTGATCTGGACTCTTAAAGGACAACCTATACCCAGCCCTGGGGTTGTCATCCAGCTCACATTTCTTTTTCTTATCAAGGACATCTAAAGAATTTGCCAAGTATCCCCAAAATCAAGATATGCAGGGCTAACCTCCTTAAAGAGCAGCCATCATGTATTCGCCAGGCAGTATTCTTTTGTAGTAAGTGCATACGTTGCTGGTCACCACAGTGTTCTTCAGAAGTAACACAAAGGTGTTTGCTCCAGAGTCTTCCATGGGCTGATGTAGAATTTATACCCATAGAAAGATTTTTTAGAACATTTTATCACCTTCCATATGTCAACAAGTTTTCCTTTTCCAAGATTGCCTATTAATTATTTCATGTTGTCTTTCTACATCAGTTCCTGGACTGATGCAGTATCTCACTCTGTGCTTGGCTGTAGACAGAGATGATTAATATAGGGTTGCCATTCGCAGAGTCTATGGAAGGCTCTAACTTTTAACAACTAACAAAAGAGAATAATGATAAGTGTTGTAATAAACCTATGAATTAACAATGGAAGTCCAGAGGTAGTATCTAATTTTCCTGGGGATACCAACCAAAGTGAGCTAGAAGAGAATATAGTCAAGTAAGTCAACATAGAGTACATTTCTTTAGATGGAATTGTGATTTCAGGCATAACAAATGCCACAAAAAGTCAGAGTGCAATAAAGTGATAAGGCATGATGGGAAGTGTAAGATTATCCAATGTAGCTAAATTACGTGGGTTGTAGAAATAGTTGAACTTGCAGTCATAGTTGTGAAATACCCATAATTGCCCTCCTGGGAATTCAGGAATTTGGCTTCACCCTGCAGTGTGCCCTTCCATATTCATATCATTAAAGAAGGAAGGCAATTAAATTAGCCCATGTATCACTCTAATCCTCAAATCAATACATTTAATGTATATTAGTCTCAATTTTTTAGAGATAAGTAAGCCAAGACTTACTGACATGAATGGATTTCATAAATTCATGTCAGTTTTGAAGATAGATTTTAAGAGTAAAAGACATCATATCACATTGACACAGACACACCCATGTTTATAGCAGCACAACTCATAATACCTAAATCTTGAAAGCAGACTGTATGTCCATCAACAGATGAATGGATAAAGAAAATGAGGTATTTACACACAAGGGAACACTACTCTGCCATAAAGACAATAAACTTAAGTCATTTGTAGGAAAATGGATGAACCTTGAGACTTTAATGCTAAGTGAAATAAATAAGACACATGAGCTTAAATATTACATGAGTCCTCTTATATAATAAACCCAAATTATAAAGAGCAATATAAAAAATAGATAATAGGTAGATGATATATAGAAAGACCTTTGCCAAATGGAAAGGGACTGAGAGATGGAGAGGGGAAGGAGAGGAGGGAAAGAGAGTGAAAGAAGAATTGAGATGTGTTACGTACTTGTGCCAGCTTCTCACAAGGAACACAGTTATTATTTACTGCAAACATATACTAATAAAAAAACAAAATTAAAGAACACTTCAGTGTGGAAGTTCACTTATTATATATTTGAAAACTGTTAATTAGAATAAATCGATCCAAACTCTGGTAATTAAAACTGTTTGGATTTTGTTTTGGAGAAAATATCAAGTAAAGTATTGGGTGGCAGCAGCAAAATTCATTGCCTCTTGTTTTGTTCACCCCGGTACAACCTTTAGTTGGTCAAGATTCAACTATATAACACTTTTCAAATAAAACTTGTAAAAGCTTCAACCTAGAGCATTCACTTACACATTCATTTTTGATGTCAAATTATATATTCAAGCATCTGCACATTTATAAAATAACATTCTGTCCTAAATGGCACAATAACACAAGCCGATGAAAGCTTTTGAAGAAATAGCAAAATTCAGAATCAGTGCACCTGGAGAAAGATGATTATGTATATATTGGAAAATTTGCCTAGGTGCTTGCATAGATAATCCATGGAAGACGTGAACAGGGAAATGTATTGCCTACAACTGCTTGTTGTGCATTCATTTATAAAGGTATTTGAATGGTTAATTGATGTGAAATAGACTAGCATAAGCCTGCATTTATTTCCACCACTGCTACTTCAGGGTTCCCTTCTTTCCACCTTCAAGTGGCCCCCAGTGATTCTGCAGGCTTTCTGATACCCCCTCGTGACTCCAATTTCCACACTACAGATGGCTGGTGTATAAGAAAAGAATATTGAAAGAATGAGGCCTTGTGATTTTTGAGGCTGGTCATAAAAGAACAGCAACTTCAGATTTGCTTCTTTATGATCAGCAGCTTTAGATGGAGCCAACGGCCATGTCCTGAAGACATTCAGAAAGCCTGGTGGAGAGGTTCAGGCAGAGAGAACTGAAACCCCCTGCATGACTAGGACTGATTTGCCAAGCACAGGAATGAATCTCCTTGGAGACAGACAGCAGCATCCCAGTCAAACATTCCCATGAGTACAGCCCCAGTGTACATCTCCACTGCACTCTCATGAGCCAAGAACAGCCAGATGAGCTGCCCCAGAGGCCTGAAATGCAAACCGTGAACTAATAAATGTTTCTTGTTTGGATGCTGCTGAGTTTGGGAGTAATTTGTTATGCAGCAGTAAACAACTGGTACAACTTGCCTAACTTCAGGTTAGAATCTTGCACAAGGGGACATACTCACTTTCTATTAAATGTCGTAGTCATACTGAATGAGTTTATGTAGAAAATATCAAGTTTATATTTTATGTAGAAATGTCTCAGGTCAGCCAACAGTCTCTTAACTACTTCAATGTGTTTCTCAATAACAATAATAATGCCACTTACTGAGGTATTATTGTTGCTTAAAATTTTATTATGGTTCATGTGATGATGGATTTAAAGCAAAAATATTATTCTTATGTTTAGAAAATGTGGTCCCCGTTTTCATGTTATTCTAACCATTATATCATGGATATTTCTATACAAGCCTTATAAACAGACACTGAATGCCTTCTTCACTCTTATGGGTCCTTCCTGACTTGTAAATTATTTCACCTTTCTTTTTCTTGGGTTAGGCCCAGACCATGGTCTGTATTATATATTAGAAAAATGGGGATGATTTCCCTTGTATTATATCCAGTAGAACATGTGTAATGCTCCTGAAATGGCTCATTACTTTAGAATGGTTCCAGAAACCACACACACACACACACACACACACACACACACACACACACACACACACGGCTGAGGGATGGTACATAGCCAACGCTGAGATTTTGTTTTAGGAATAATCACGACTTGATTCCAAGAAGATAAATGTTAACTTTGAAAAATGATAAGAAACTAAAGCCATTATCTATCTATCTATGTATATATATATATATATCTGACAATTTTTGAAGAAGCTATTTTAATAATCTATAATTAAGACATGAGTTTGAGTGAAAAGAAAAATTTGATGTGGTCAGAGATGAAAATGTCTTTCCCTGTCATCTTCAGGGGCCTGTGGCTGGGGAGGGGCAGGCCTGGAGGGTGAACTTTTCCTTAAGCCACCAGGAGCAGCGGCAACCCGCGCTCACGGTCCGGGAGCAGGGCAGGGAAGAGCTGAAGAGGAGCCCGGACTGTGTCTCTGCCCGGCTGAGCTGGGCTCTGTAGCACCAACCTCACAGCGCTGAGAGGCCCCGTCCCAGTCTGCGTGCTAATCCAGAGCAGGGCCTGCGTGCAGCCTCAGTGCTTGCTCTATACTGAGCACTAGTGAGGAGACGCCAGGAAAACAGAATGAAAGATAAACAGCGGGACAGCTGTCTAATGAGGAGAAGGTTACAGAGTCTTAAATGGTGCTAGACATTTCTATTTGCTGGTGTTAAATCATGCTGCCTGCTCTAAGTTCTCTCTCCGTGAAAGGTTGATGCACTGCGTTGTTGGTCGGGGATTTATGAAGTCTAAGCACGGTGCTCATGTCTGTCTTTCTGGGAGGTAAACTGCCTTGTCGATAGTAACCCCATAATAAACCACAATGAACAGCCGTCCACACAATCCATCTTCCCACTTGTCACTTATACAGACTCCACAGGCTTTTTCTTTGCAGTCAGCCATGACTTGTCACATTGTTGGTTGACATATCCCAAGAAAAACAGAGTATTGTACAGATGTGTAGAAGGTGGTGTCTCTTAAAGCATTACTGCTTCATTACCTTGCACTGACTGGAGAAGAGAAAAGCTTTGACTTTCTTTTCCCCAGTGCTAGAGATAAGGGGAGCACTGATCACTCCCATAAGCAGCTCAGGGCCAAATGGAGCAGAATTTACTCCATCAGTCGACATGGAGTTGGTGAGTCTCTATAGTATGGTAGGTGCCGTGGATATCGTGGGACAAAGGCTATATATGGTCTTTCCTTGTGTTAAAGTTTCAAGGTGGTGGAGGAGACATACTTTAAGTCTAATACCTGTTACCGATTGAAAAATTTAGGACTCCTGGTGAATAAATGACAAGGGGAAAAATGAGGCTCAGCAATTCCAGCTTATTCACATCCAGTCAAATGCTAACTCTTTTGTTGGTCTTTACACTCACATGGGAATCATGACGGAATGGTGAAGTGAGGGACAGGAATCTGCTAATCGATATGCTTTACATCAGACTCTGTAATCACAAAGCATACCAGCATCTGTTGGGGAATGTTTATCCAAAGCAAAGTGAGTAGTGTGGCATGCCTTCAGTAACAGTTTGCAGCATGATTCTCAAAAGTGGCTGCACATTTGAATTATCTGGGGACATTATCTGAATAATCTGATGGTGAGGCCACCCCCAAAAGCAGTGAAGAAGAATCTCTAGGGTGAGTCCCACACACCACTGTGCTTTAAAACCCCCTGGTGGTTCCATTGTGCGCCCGATTCGATTCAAGGACCAGAGTTACAGGCTTTGCAGGTTTCCCAAAGCTCCCTACAAGGACTGACAGCTGCCAAGTTTACCACCGGGAGAGGGAAACCAGATGCTAGCCGCTGCTCTCTGCTATCCCGTGGAGTTTGTAACTTCATTTTAAAAAGCCAAGGTATAATTGCACAGCAAAATGCACGAATCTTAAATATGGAGTTCAGCAGGCATGGCAAATTCTATACCTCACAGGCAGGACAGGAACTGAAATACAGAAGACAGGCGCTACCTTAGCATGTTCCTTGGTGCCCTATGAATTTACTGCCTCTCCCTGATGGAGGCAAAGATTATTCAACTTTTGGTCTTATTAAGACTGAAATTCTTGCACTTCTTAAAAATGAAATCAAACTGAATATTCTTTTCTGGCTTTGTCCCTTGTAGGTGTTGTGTTTCTGAGATTCTCCACAGAATTGATGATATCAGTAGTTTTTCCCTCTTTATTCTTGAATGGTATTCCATTGTCTGAATATACCGTAATGTGTTTATCTCCTGTCGATTCACATTTGGTTTGTGTTCAATTTTTGTTCATGTAAATAACCCTTGCTTGGTAAACATTTTAATACAAAATGATGTATTCATAGGTTTTCGTTTTATTTTTGGTAAGTAGTCAAGACTGAAGTTGCTGAGTCCTAGGATAGCTGCACATATAATTTTAAGAAACTACTGATTTTTCACAGTGGTTGTATCATTTTGTACTCTTTAAGCAATGAATGAGAAAACCTTGCTGTTCTGCACTGTCTCCAACCTTTGGTGTCGAACATTTTCTTTATTCTTGTAATTTTAGTATCCTCTCATGAAGTAGCAGTAATTAAATGTAGTTTTATCTGCAGTTCCCAGGTGACTAACAGTCTTGGGCATTTTGATATGTATTTATTGGCTATTTGTGGATCCTTTATTGATGAAGTATCTATCTAAAACTCTTCCCTGTTTTATATTTCTTTAGATAGTGGTAACAAAATGGAGGAGACAGTAGGCTCAAGTTAGACTTAAAATTGTCTTCCTTCTCTGTTACACATTGCAGCTACAGACACAGAGGCAATGACCATTAGATATAAAATCCCCAAGAGCATTAAGTTAGCCAAAGAATAGTGGAAGCAGAACACCCTTCCCAGTGATTATTATGAAGAAGGCACAGGATGGGGCTCAGGACTCATCAGCTGCTTTCTGATCCCGAATTCTGTCCTTTGTCATCTCATCTCATTGTTGGTTCTTATGTGCTGCGAAGCAGTGTTTGATGGAAAGCTTTAGAAAGCTTTTTCTAAGTCCACATAAAAATCTCTAAATAGATCATTAATATATAGCAGCTATTTTATCATTTCAGTTACCTCACACTGTTAGATGTATTTTTGTTACATTCTTAGAAATACTGTAATGAGTGTAATGAAGTTATCCAATGAGGTTTCCTAGGTGCCTAAAAAGATTAATTCACAATATGAGCTTAAGGTATTTTTAGATGTGCCTTTCTAAAACCTAGTTTCAGAATTTGCTTTATTGCATCTCCCAAAAGTCTCTTATAATACATCAAGAGAGACAGAGAGGGAGGGAGAGAGAGATGGAGAGAGAGATAGAGAGAGAGAGAGAGAGAGAGAGAGAGAGAAAGAGAGAGAGAGAGAGAGAAACAAAGCTTAGGCATAAATTGACCAATGAGATGAAAGACCTGTACATTGAAAAATCACAAAATATTGATTAAAGAACTCAAAGACATATATTTTTAGAAAAATATCCTATATTCAAGGGTTAAAAGAACTATATTGATAAAATATGCATACTACTCAAAGTTGTCTATGGATTCAACACAACTTCTATCAGCCCTCCAAAATTTTTTCCACAGAAATAGAAAAAAATCTTTAAATACATATGGTACCACAAAAAAACCTGTAATAACCAAAGTACTCTCAAATAAAAAGGACAAAGCTGGAGGCATAATTCTGACTTCAAAATATATTACAAAACTATAACAATCAAACAGCGTGGTAGTGGTAAAAAAAAAGAAAACACATGGACTACTGGCACAAAATAGAGAAATCAGAAACAAATTCACAATTTATAGTCAATTGGTTTTTGATAAAGATGTCAAAAACACATTAAATAAGTGATAGAGGGACAGTCAGATGTCCGTAGTCCCCCCCCACAAAAAGAAATTAGACCTCAATTTCATACTATACTTAAACATTAATTTAAGATGGATTCAAAACTTCAGTGTAATACTTGAAACTGTAAAACTGCTAAAAGAAAACAGGAAGCGCAAGGTCCCAAGTTCGATCCCTGGTACTGGAAAAAAGAAAAAGAAAAAGAAAACAAGAGAAAAGATCTGTGGTACTGGCCCAGGCAATGATTTTTGTTTGAACCCAAAAGCACGGACAACAGGAGCAAAAATTAGACAAATTAAAAAGCTTTTGCACAGTCAAAGATTCTGTCATCACAGTGGACTCGGCCGACACAGCAGGAAAAATGATCTACAAACCATGCATCGATAAAGGGTTAAAACACAAAACATATAAAACAAGACCAGTGACAGCCAGAGATGACTGGTTAGAAACTGCGGAACCACTGATGGCCTAAATTATTAAGAAATCCTTTTACCTTTTTCTGCTATGAAGTAATTATCATTTCATTTACTATTGGCCAATGACAGTAATTCTCTTTTGATGGAACAAAAGACAACAGATAGTATTGTTCATAATGTGAGAATAGATCAGTAATAACTGACCTCCTGTTTCCCTTTGGTTTCTGTCTCTAAGGGTGTAAATAAAGCCAACCCAGGCAAGAAATAGGACCTTTGGTATTTTGGCAACAGAGGACAGATCCAGACAGTAGGGGATCCTTTTTCAAATTCTTTTGCCTGCTGTTTCTTTCACTAATGAGTGAATAAAGTGCATTCTGTGTGAGAGGAAATGATATAAACGTTTTCTAACTTTTATAAATTAACAGTAAAAGTCTAGGTTAAGTAATAGATAAAAAACAATTTGGGGAAGTGCAAGCACTATGTAAATGGAAGCTACTGTTATCATTTCAAGGCTTATATTATGGATTGCAATTTCAGAGATAACCCGAAGTAAAAGATGCGTGCTTTCAAAGTGAGTAATTTTTAGGCAAGCATTACCACGGAGCCGCCCGCCCAGCTCTCAAAATAGACAACTTTGTATCTACTCTCTCTATTTTTCTACATCAAAGAGAAGACATTGTTAATTTGGCCACAAAAATGAGGAAACCAAGGCTCTCATAGAAAATTTAACAGAACTAGGAGTAAGTAAATCATATGCTGGTATCAATACAGATATTCGTAACTAGTTGGCATTAATTTGTATTTAAGAATTTGAATTCATCAGCAAAATCAACCGAAAAATTATTATAAAGAGATTCAACACAGTCTCTCTTGCTTAATATGCTCAAGTAAAAGAAATTTAAATCTATAAAGTGTAACCAGGTCACACTGATCAAGTCTATACAACATCCACTTCCATTAACTACTTCATCTATTTCTGTCAAATATTAAATACTATGCCGTTTACTGGTGTGTAGGAGGATTCATGTTCTGATGACCGCCAAGAGAGAGTCTTGCTGGTGTCAGAGGTCAAATACTTATGTGAGAAAGATTTTATTCAGTATCAATAAAAAATTAACTAGGCCTAATACAGCCCTGTGGGGCTATGTAAGAACTGTTCCTGGTGTGTCATGGAGACTAAGCATTTCTTTCCACGTAGGTACTGAAATGTTACAGTTAGTAGTTTTCCTTTAGCATTCTTCTCATGCAATCTGCTCAAGAAAAAGAATGGTAGCCTTTTTTTCTCCTGATAATTCACACACAAACCAGATAGTATCATAATGCAGCAGCAATTTGTTTTAAAGAAAAAAAACTGAGCAAAGTCTGAGCATTTCTAACTCAGGTTAGAAAAAAAGCATATATGCTACAAGCTGTAGTGGCTAGGGAATACAATTCCATGGTTCTTCTACAACACTTCTCATTAAGAGGCTGCGGTGATTCAGCAAAGTGGGGATAAATTATATAGAATGTCTTATTGCAGGTGGGGATATTTTCACTTAAGTAAAATCAATAAACATTAATTGACACCTACTAAGTTGGCAACTGAAGTCAGAACAGATCCTTCACATGAAATAAAACATGGTCATCCAAAGTGGGGTTCAGGGACCTGCATCATCAGCTTCATCTAGGGGTCCCTGGGAGTGCCGGGAGGGGAGACACCATTCCTCTTGGTCTTTGAAGGAGAACCAGGATTTTAATATGATCGCTACGAGATTTCCATGCACTCCCATCTGAGCAGCAGGGCTTTCCTTTTATTTGCATTGGGAGAAGATATTTGGGCTTTCTACACAACTCAAAAACTTCCGCATCAACTCATCTTTGACAAAATTGGGAGAATTTGTGCAATGCATTTACAAATAAAAGCATTTCTTTTAGCCCTCCCTCTTCCAAAAAGGAAATGAGACCTTAGGGAATAATGAGCTTTTGTTTTGTAGAAAAACAAGGGTTCATGAAGAGAGCAGAAGAAGGCAGAAAACCAGAGGTCAGAGAGTGTCTGTGGTTCCTTTCCAGTCCAAATCTTAGCTGCATGACTCATCCTTTGGATCGAGAACAGATTTCCACTCATTCGGTAGCACAGGCAGCTCCATGGAAGAGCTGGTTGTGGTCCACTTGCAAGGTGGTGATTTGAGACTTTGAAGGTCACCCCAGGGAAACAGTGTTGTTCTGAATAGCAAAACTTATTTAATATATAATGTAGTGCGGGGTGAAATGTGGAGAGGAATTGGAGCAAAGCATGCACATTAGAGTGACACACACCCAGGTTCACGTTTTGGCTCTTCACCTTGAGCTAGTTTCACCTGTCACCTATAAAATCAATATAATCATTACCCTCTAAAATCCTTTGTAAGAAATGCAAGGTGCATTAGGTCATGTATTGTTGAATTCAGTCATTGTGCATGATTGGGCCTGTAACAAGATTTTAAAAGAATTTTTTAATACAATACTTCTGAGTATGGATTAGATACAGCGCAGACAAAGGTGGTAAAAAGCCAATAGAAAACTCGCTCAGAGTGAATGATGCCTTCAAGGTGCTCAGTGGAAATCTGTACGCAGTGCTCACTAGAAATTTGGGAAAGGGTGTTCAAGGTAGACTTTGTGACCTGGTTTTACATAAAAGCATGTGGTGCTGAGTAGGAAGAAAGATGTCCAGTGCCTTTGGGTGAGAAACACTAAGGAAAGAACTGCTAATGGCATTTGCCTTGTTTTCCTTTCCCAACTTTCTCCCTTGCCTCCGTGTATCTTGATATTGCTGATCTTTATCAAACACACAGTTGGATCAATAAAAAACAAGAGAAAGGTTTGGATCAGAAGTATGACAGTCTTAGTCATAGTCCCAGTCACAAGGAAGAAGAAGGGAGAGAGACAATAACTGTCCTGGGTGGAGCCTAGAGGCAGGGCGGCCCGGTGCCCGTGGCCTCTCCACCGCCGGCGCTGAACACCCCTGTGTTCCACGTAGCGGCTTGGATGACAGTGCCTAGACAGTGTCTGCGCTCCTTCTTACCTCCGCCGTCACTGTGGTGAAGTTGCACCTAACATGACAGTTTGATTTGAACCCAAGATGGCTGGCTATGGGGCTGCGATTATGTTTGGTGTTACTTCATCTTTGATGGTCGACTCTCCTGGAGCCGAGGTGCTGTTCTTCTCCTGTCCTTTCACCCTGCAGCCCCAGCCTCACCCCCATTCGTACTCCGGGACTTACCCAAGAGGCCTCTCAGTTTCTCTGCCCATCAGCTGCCCTGGCTCTATGACTTTCAGCCCTGGACTGAGGCCGCTACCAGCATCCCTTGGGACTTCTCAACCTCAACAATGGCACCAATCGATCTAATAAATCCCCTCCCTTTCACTCTCTCCTCGGTCTCCTCTCCATTTTCCTGTTGGTTCTCTCTCCCTCTGGATAAATCTAATGTAATACAGTACCAAAGTAGTTTACAAGGGAGTCAGATATTTTTGTAGTTAAATCAATTTATTTAGATTAGGTAACCATGATTCTTTTACTTCCATAGATTTGCCTTTTTTGATATTTCATACAAAAATTTATAATCTTTTTATGATAATTTCATTTATTTTCAGATAAGTTATGTAAAAATATTGGAAGGAAAAAAAATCACACTTGAGATTCCTGAAGCTGGGGGGATTTTTGACATTGCCATCTTTTCTGAGTTTCTTTCTTTCGTCTATATAACCACTATGTGACAATAACGAAGAGGCAATGCCTTTTGCTCTAATTTTAGAGGTAAAATGAAATTTTCACCTCTTCTTTGTCATTCAGTTCCTATCTCATTCTCAAGTAATTAGACCCTACTTTAACTACTAATCATAATACCTGACAACCTCTTATGCTCATTTTATTCTCTCCTGCTCATGCTGATCTCATTTCTGTTTTTTCTACGCTTCTGCTTGCATTCAGAAATATCAAGTAGCTTTTATGTCATCTGCACTCCTGTTTCTTCATTGACTCCAGTCAGTCTTATATTATTCTTCTTTGCATCATCTAACAGCTGCTGGATCGATTTCTCGTGGTCCCTTACAATTTTGAAGCAATTTTTCTTTTCCTGGTCACTAATTGCAATCTTATCTTCTATATCTGAAATTCTATCCTCACATTGGCTCATTCTGCTGTGTAGACTTTCAGTGGAGTTTTTAATCTCCTGGAAATCTGTTTGCATCTGTTTTATGGATTCCATTTGTTTCCTATATTGGGATTCCATGATGTTCCTCAGCTCCTCTCTAGATTTATTAATCATGTCTTGCACTATGAGCACAATTTCTGCTATTATCTGAGAAATTATTTCTGATTTCATTTTTTCCAGATCCTCTTTTGATGCCAGTTCAGGGAGTCCAGGTGGTTGAATATCCGAGTGTTCCATCTCATTTCCCTTAGGGGTTGCTGTAGGTGATCTGGAAGTTTGGTTTTGAGACTTGTTTACATGTCTTCTCATTTCGACGGTGGTGGGGGGGGTGCAGGGGGGTTCTCCTCTGGGATGCGAGTGGTGGAAAGGTGGCCCAGAAGCCCCTACCTCTGGGCTGGGAGCAGTGGAACCTCAAGTAGCTTTTAATAGCTGCCAGCTGACCATGTCATATTAAAGGATGAAGGTTAGACTAAAAGATCTACATATGCCCCACAGTGTATTCTGCCTTGCAATTTGTAAAGTAATTAGGAGTGAAACATTAATTGTACCTTCAAGTTTTTATTTTAAATTAAACCTTTTGAGTTATAGAGGCCCTGACTTATGAATTCACTGCACGACTCTGGGTCCACTGAATGTATTCAGTTGAGGAGCTCAGCATTCTTCTGCATCCTGCGTCTGGTCCTTGGTCTTAGGGAGGTGCTGTGGCAGAGCCAGGGTCCACGGGAACTGACTCTGTTGCTCACCGCTTGGTCACTACATGAGTGACTAAGGAAAAATTTCAGTTATGTGCCTTAAACTTATAGATATTTAGGCTGAAATTTTTTCCTTAATCTAATTACTTAGATAACTAAGGCAAACCTATAGAGATAAAAGATAGAATAATGGTCCCAATATTATCATGATCTTTCCTTCATACTCTTATGTCTTTGCTTAAAATTCAAGTCATTATATCAATGCACATTTGCCCAACTCCATTTTTTCTATCCAATATTGCTTTAGGGGCAAAAAAGATTAATTAGAGCAAAAATGAACTTACTTTCCTGAAGAAGCTTAATATATATGGTAGCAGTGATTAGTCAATGTTCTTAAATAATTATACATACAAAGTAATAATTATAAAAGTTGAATGAGGCCCTGAAGTTTGGCTTTGACCTCCATATTTGGGCATAGCCTGCTACTCAGTTCTGTTAAACTGGTGTAGTGTTATTTTTGATAATGCTTTGCATATTATTAAGATGCAGTTTCTAATATATAGTAATTTAAAAACAGGGCTATGTTCTAAGAAATGAGTCATCAGGTGATTTTGTCATTGTGTAAACGTAATACACTGTGCTTACACAAAGTCAGGTGACACCACCCCTCTATCTGGGAACACAGAGGTCTGCAGTCTGTTGTTAGGTGGCACCTGATTGTGGTTCCACCCTGGGGAGTCCGATCTAGTGCGCCTAATTAGCATAGCAATCCAGTAATACAAAGAAAATGCATCACTCAAGAGATTCAGATTGAGGATACAAATTTGGAAATAGAAACACCATGTGGGTTTGAAGCTATGAGACTGGTCAAGATGGCCAGTAAAGAGAAAAACAATAGTATCTGAAGAACAAGACCTGGACACACGGACACTGTAGGGAAGAGAGAAATGAACACAAAAATGAAAGAGGCTGAGAGGTTTGGAGATTCTGTTACTTCCTTCAATGAGTTCATGACATGATTTTAAATATGATTGTAGAAGTACTAGATTTTTTATTATAATGGACACTTAATATGAGATCTGCCAGTTTTTAACCAGTTTTCAATGTACAGTGCAGTGTTGTTAACTACAGGTACAATGTGTAGAGCAGCTGTCTAGAAGTTACTCAGCTTGCATACCTATAATTTTGCTCTTCAGTAGATGTAATGGCTTAACCCAGCTACTGCTTAGGGTCTTCTTGAACAAAACTGGGCTCACAGGAATCTTCTCAATAATACTACTTGCATGTGGCATCAGGATGTACAGACATAGTGCAATTTGAAGGCAGAGGCTTTGGGTTTCTACTAATGCTCCAGCTGTGGCTGAGGTAATGATGTCATCATGGCTGCCACCAAGTACATAGTGGGTAGCCTCAAGACCAACCACATGTTTGTCACAATCCTTGGTGGTCTCGGAGTGTTCTCAATTTCTCTCATTATCTTGTTTATTTTTCTTAATTTTAAGCTTATGCTTCAGGCTTTCTGCTTTTAACCACTTTTCACCACAAATCCATGTTCTTCGGATCCTAATGTAGTACATATATTAAGTATAAGAATACATACATAAGATGTATGCATATCTACTAAACTTAAGCACACAGAAACATATACTTTAGCAACTGAATATATACTCATTGTAGTATTCCCTTTCCCAGCTCAGGGCAAAAATGCTCTGTACCCACAATCCACAGGAGAAAAGGTTTAGTTTGTCTCATGGTATTCAAAAGATTCAGTCCGTGGTTAACTGACTCCAAAGCAGAAATCGCATGGAGTGCATAGCAGAAGAAAGCTGTTCAACTGTTCATGGGAGCTGGAAGCATCCTGAGAGGGAGGAGTCCAGGACAAGGACACACCCTTCCAGGTTATGCCTCAGCGACCCCTCCAGCCTTGCCCCAGCTCCTAACATCTGATTCAGTCATGAGCTCATCTGTGGATTGATCCTCTGGTGAGTAGAGCACCCCATGATCTAATCACATTCCAAGAGTCCCACCGCTGAATGCATGGAACTTGTGGGACATGTTTCGTCTAAACCCTAACACTCTAACCTGAGAGATCCCACCCGCACCCTGCCGGGGACCGAACTCCAAACACTCTACCGCTGAGCCACTTCCTCAGCCCTCGATCTTGGAAAACCTTAAGATCATTAAAAAAAAAAAGCAAACCAGGGTTTTTGCTATCTGGTGTTACTTGGAAAATTGTGGTGAGAAATAGAACTAAGTGCATTTTTGGAGTTTTAAACAAAACAGCTTAGGGAAGGTAGGACGTTATGGCAATTTATGGTTGCCATTTTTTCCATAATAAAATATTAACTGAAAATAATGAATAGTATCCACTGGTTCCTAAAGTGACATCTTTCTTTTCCTCACTCCTTCTCACCTTTCCTTCCTTGCTTTCTGATTATACTTGGACTATATAGCCAATCTCATAAAACTGTGATTTCGATCAACTAAACCTTTGTTACCTACAGCACTATTCCCTAAGTAATTCACATGCTCAATAAATGATGTTTCAGATTGCTCGAGTCCAGTCTTCTTGATGTGATTTTTTTTCCAACTTGGATTTTTGACTCCAAGTCTATAGTTCTATTATTTTATTCCCTTATGATTCATGGTTTTTAGTCAACAGATGCTCCAAAAACTTATTTTTCTTTCTTGAAGGCATTTATGAGATTTATACTCCTAGCTTTTGTAATGAAGCCTAAATACCTTAACTCACTGGAAATTGCCCTCATTTTCCAGGCTATTGGCAGCAGTGAGAGATAAAATCATAAAACAGACACATGCCATGCTTGAGTTAACGGGAAAAACAAGTTATTTGGTAAAATATTTTTGTTTATGTAAAAGTAATATCCAAAACAGAATAACCATATTTTTCATTTACAATTTTTCTGTATAAACTCATGTATTTTAAGTAGTGTTTTGGAATTTAGATTCAGTCATTGCAGGTAGTAGTATTTTCCCAGTGTGTGGCTGAGGACATCAGATATTTTTCAGAGTCCTCCTCCCTCCTCATGGTCTCTTTCCCTTTGGCTTTTGTGGATCCCTCTTCTCTCTGATCTCTGCACGTAGCAATGCCCTGCTCTTGTCTTTCTAATCTCCCACCTCCTATCTTCACTCCACCACCAAGGGTAACTCATCTGGGCTCCTGGTAATCGACATTATGTTTGTGTTGACAAATCTCAATAATTTGTCTCTGGCACAGTGTGAGCCTCCAAAACCTGACTTCCTATCAGTTTCCCATTTGTAGTCTCCACTGTTTTTTAACCAATATTTCAAACCCAGCACTGAGCTCCTGATATAGTCCTCCCCAAACCTATGCCATATGTTGTCTTTCTTTTCTTAGGAGAAGCAACTCAGTTCTTCTGAGTTGCAGGCCAGATATTTGGGATGCATTCTTGATTCCTCTATTCACCTGCAAATGCCTTCTCATCCTTTTCACTATATCCATTTTGGGCCAAATCACTTTCTTTCTGGATTATTGCCATAATCTGTAGACAGGTTTTCTCCTTAAACTCTTTGCTCTTCTACTATGTATTACCCATGCAGCAGCTAGAATGAACCTTGAAAATCTGGAATCATGTAATTTTATTCCTCTGCCCAAAATTATCAAATTGTCTCCTTTCACTGTAGTCCTTAAAATAATCTATAAAGCCCTCAGATGTGTCAGTTTGTCTCCTTATCAACTTGTTGCTCACTCTGCTTCAGCCCTTCTGTCTTCTTCCTGTGGCATGTTGGGCCTTCTGCAGGAAGACTGTGGCCAGAATCCTCTCTCCCTCAGGTATCTCCTAACACACTTTGTGTTATCCGCTATATTAAGGTCTTTCTCAACCACACTGCATTCCTGGCTCCTACACCCAGCTTAATCTGCTAAGGTAAATTCATCATTTACTTATTTTCTAGATATATTATTTATTGTCAGACTTTCACTAGGATGTAAATTCTGTGGGGGCAGGGAATCTTTCCTTTTTCTTCCCTCATACATTCTTTACCTCAAACATTGACCCGTATATAGGCATTCAACAAATACTTGTTGGTTGAATGAATGAAATGTTTCAAACGCTTTTAGTATTTTATAGAGAAATTCTGACATTCTTTATGTCTAGAAAATCAGAAGAGTAACTTTTTATTGTGTACTATTTGCACAATCTCTTTACCATGGTTCTCAGATGTTATTTCATGTATATAGGGTCATAATATGGCATCAATTGAAAAAGTAATTTATCTTACAAACATCTGATATTAACAAAATTGGTCACCAAGTCAATCAATAAATAGCACATACAGAAGAAAATCTACCTTCAAAACTGGACATAGTCCATCTATCATTGGTGGCAGTCATCTCTTATCTGTGTGTATCTCTATATATTTATCTATATTTATATCTAATCTTGTCTATCTACCTGATATCTAGGAGTAGTCCAGCGAATTGAGAAAACAAAAGAAATAATAACTGTCTGTCTCATTGTTATCTAAAAATTTCAATCAGAGCCATCCTGCTTTGATTAGAGCCAGTATCCAGAATCTACTGTTTCAGGGGCATTCTTTTTTTAAATCTCCTGTGAGTTTATCAATTCAGTCTTTTTCTTGTTGTTGTTCTGGTACCAGGGATCGAACTCAGGACCTTGTGCTTGAGAGGCAGGAGTGGCACCACTAAGTTGAATCCCCAGCCCTTCAATTCAGTCTTAGTATTTTTCTTATTACATAATTTTAAATGCTTTGTCATAGGAATGATTGTTAATATCCAGTTAGAAAATTAACAGCATGTTACAGTTTCAAACAATAGATTGAACTTTACATGGTTTTGCAAAACAGTCCTTGTCTGTAAAAACATAGTGGAAAATCATGGATTTTACAAAAAGTTGTTAATTATATCATGAGCTAAAGGTGATAAGGTTTTAAAATGAGGTGTGGAGCTGAGACATATATGCACAAATTCCTTCCAACATTGTATGTAGGTGGACAAGATTTGGAAAGATCTAATATTGAAATACGAAACCTAGTTGACTAAAGTTTTATGTGAACAATTGCTTATCAGTTTTATTAATCAGTTCTTTAATTGTAAATGTTGTGTTGTTTTCTCGCAGCAGCAATTTAAAATAGAAGCTTTTTTCCTCAGGCTCTGCCTGTTTTTGTTACATTTAACCTGAGAAATAGTTCTTTTTTCTCTCTCTTTAAGTTATTCAGATAATTTGTCTAAATTATCCAGATACTTCATGATTTTCTTTTCTTTCTTTCTTTTTTTGTACTGGGGATTGAACTCAGGTCCTTGCACTTGCGCAGCAGGTGGCGAAACCACTGAGCTAAATCCCCGGCTCTGTCTCATAATTTTCTTAGATTGGGTAGAAGATTTTAAATCCATTGAAGTATTCTCACCTTCACCTTCTCTGGAATGTTTCTTGTAACACAAATTAGGTAAAACCACACAGTTCCTGAATTGCTTCATAAAAGACATCAGCGCCTATGGATTCTGCAATATCGGCATCATTTTCTTTTTCGAGTTGTCTAAGTAAGCAAATCACTTGTCTTCTCAAAGACAGCCGAGATTCCTAGTTACAGGGATACCTTGGCACTTGCTAATGGCTGCAGGAGGAGTGAGGAATACTTCCCCCAAAATTACTGTTGCTGGAAAGGGCAAAGAGACATGAGGCCGTAGACGTTGACAGGTTTTAGTTTGCGCCTGGGGTAGCAAACAGACAAGTACTGAGGCAAACTTTTTGCAATGAGTTTCAAAGCAGGAGAATAACAAGTTCTGACTATCTCTTTCCTGAAATACTAAGTCTTTAAATTAGTGCACTGAAGAATGCCATCAGCTGTTTCTTTTCAAACTACCCTGTTTACCTCTAACTTCCCTCTTGGGTTTTCTGAGGGGATTTTTTTCTGCACAAGACAGGTCCCCGTGGTATTGCCTAGTGAGTGCTGTATCTAGAGTGATGTCCACGCTGGCGGTTTGGCCACGAGCTCCCTGGGACTCACTCCGCTCACTGTCCTTCCTCATCTTGCTGCCACCTCTCCACTCGCCATGCAGGGCTGTGCTCACTCAGGCACACCACACTGCCTCTCCACCCTGGTTCTTGCTCCAGAATTCTGTGAATAAAATATAACCCCAGACTGTAACTGTATTCATAGGCAATTTAGCAGACACTGGTCCAGCCCTCTTTGGAATTTTATGTATGTATCAACTTATTTAAAATTCTCCCACCCTGGATAGGTTCATAGTATTGTTTTTATTTTGCAGGTGAAAATCACAGGGAGACAAATACATAAAGACGTACATTTGGTGTAGAGTCAGGAGTGGAATTCAGGTAGATGTACCCAAACTATCAGTTGAATCAGTGCCCCAGTATGTGATCGTCACATGCCTGGAGACACTGTTGACCTCTAATGCCTCCAGTTCTAGTTTCTGATTGGAGCCTTTTAGGAAAGTTATTTCTATGAGGTCCACAGACTTCATAGAATTAAATTTGATAGATCAAAAGTTTTCCAAAGATGTTGTTACACCCTGGATACTAGTTAATAATATGCTAATTTCTTCATTTTTAGAGATTGTCAACTTCATTTTGTATTGAATTATTCTTACCAGTAATGCCTGCTTTGGATTTAATAAAGATGCTGATAATAAGAAGAGAGATTTGTCAAGGTGGCCCTAGAGGAGACTCAGGGACCATGGGACCAACATACCAGGCTAACTTCAACACATTTTTGAAAATGAATGTGGAAAATCATGAGGTTTTCTCATCATTATTCAGTGGATATTGGTTTCACATCCAAAGATGCACTGAACTTCAGTGAACCCTTGCTTCTTTCTCAGCTAACATAATTTCCTTTATAAACATTCAAGATCCATTCAATTTAAAGGCTTCTTTTTCTTCACATTACATGAGTATATTGTACCTGTTCTAATTTTTTATTAACTGCATTTTGATAAAGCGACTCTGTCATAAAAATAATATTGAAAACTTAATACTCAAATGCAATAGTTTTTTAAATTACTAATGCACATATATGGATCTATATTGTTAAGACAGTAGGAGGATGTCAGTAGCTGAGAAACTAATTTTACGTGGAATCGTGTGAAATACAAAGGGAATCATGACTTGGATTTTGATTTTGGTGGTTTTGATTGTTAAGACTTGTCTTATTAACTGTTTTAGGAAAAAGAGTCAAGATTTAGCCAACAATCCTTTGTATATGCTTGAATTAAAAAGAGCAAATTTGGGGAAGTGTAATTAAATTTGACTGACCAACTAAAGTAACCAATATTTAACCTGTCGAAGCTGAGGGCACCAAAATGAAGCAGTATTCTTTCCCATCCAATGTTTACTTTTGACAATGGAAAATTTCCCATCTCTCAATGACATTACTAGTGGAACCTGTAGCTTTAAATTTAAGGTATAAAAATCAAATCGAATCCAATGTAATCCAGTATTTTTTTTCATAAACTGAAAATTAACCCCAAGCCAAGGACCATGGTGGGTAGCAGTGGGGGTTGTTCCTTCTCTCCTCCTTCATCCCCTTTTCAGGGTCCATTTTTATCACGGCATCGAGGGGACTCACAGAGAGGCAGCACACTTGCTTTTCCCGCCCTTTCCTCCAGGCCTGCTTCGTGGCAGGCATTTACATGATGGTCTCTTACCTGGGTCAGGGGTTGGTTTTCTGGAGACATCTCTGGGGTATCCTTCTTTTCATCATTCACAGATGAGGAAGGTTGTTTTCTGACCTGAGCTCTTTTGGACACTTGATGAGACCCTCTCATCTCTGCTGTTGATCCCTAAACTATCGGCAGGATCTCTTGGTGAAATGCCAAGCACACGGCGAAAACCTGCTTCCTTCCAAATAGCCCACTGGGCCACCATGAGTCACACACTTACTGCTACCCAGAAAAGGGGGTTTGGACCTCCTCACTTCCATCCTGTCTGTATTGTGCCTCCCTCCTCTCTCTGGCAGGTAATCAAGTTCCTTGCATTCCCACTTCCTCCCAAGTGACCAATAGGCAGACATTTCAAGGGGAAATTAGGTGATTGCTTTTCATTGCAGCCAGATTAGTGTGTATGTATGACTCCAAGATATGCTGTTAAATATCTTAGTCTCTTGTTTGTAGGGTGGTGGGGATTCGAGTTAGGGCAGAACGATTTTTGCTGCTGCTTAGTCGATGTAATGTAAATGCATCTGGTGGCTTTTCTGAATCTGACTTAAATTCATAGATCATTTTGAAGGACATAAATTTTGGCATGAACTTCTTGTTTGTAAGATCCCATTGCCCTAAACCTAAGCTTTCTGTTACTGAAGAGTATACCCAAACCATCCTCATTTTAACCCCGAAAGAGACAAGTGTCAAACATTTCACTTAGCTTTGAGCTTTCTTTCAATCTATTCATCGATGAAGCTTTACTTTTTAAATTAGGACCATGATGGGTTTTGAAGTTTTTTGTTGTTTTTGTTGCTTTTTCCATTGATAAAAAGCTTTTTTTGTAATTTTTGGTCTTTTTTTCCTCCCTGAAAACAGCCAACACCTTTTCAGGATTGGCCACTTTTTTTTAATTGAACACCTCTTACTCTGTCCAAACAACTTATTTCCATAGAGCTTTCATAAATAAACTTGGAACATTTTTTGTTCCAGCAATCATTGTTGGGCAGCATATGTTACTTATGATCAATACTTTAGAAAACAAGAGACTGAAATAAGGCTTAGCAAATCTTTTAAAAAAGAAAACATTTCTTCATTTAAAATTATTATAATTTGTTTGAAGATATTATGTTGTATGTTACTTAAACTTTTGTAAAAAGTCTAACAGTATAAGAAAAAGCTGCAGAGTTTTGTCTTTTCTTTCTTAAAATGATATGCTCACTATTCACAATAAGTCATTTTTGTTAAAGTGATTTTATTTATTTTAAATATAATATTACCTAATGTTTAAGTATAAGCATTTAGGTCATTTATTTGTATTTGGTAAGAATATTGAAACTGCAGTGACCACTTGGATTCCAATTTTGAAGAACAAATAATGTATAGATTACTATAAAAAATTTATTTATTGAGCTCATAATAATAATCTTTTTTATAATGTTTAATGATAAATATAATTAATTCCCTGAGAGATCCGAGTAGTTACATTTTTATCTTTTCTTTTTTCTTTTCCTTCTTTTCTTTTAGAACCAAGATAGAGTTGAATTTCATGAGTTTCCATGAGTAAACATGTATGTATCCTCATAAGCCATTTAGAGATTTCTTGTTAATAAGTTTAACAAAATTATTTCTAATTAGAGGAAAAAGTTTCCATCTTGGTGGAATAGATTGTGAAACTGATTTTCAAATTATCACGATCTACTGGACAAAGAAAAACTATAGAGAAAATCAGGCACGTGTTGGGTTCTTTCCATAAGTCACCTCATCTGACCCTCGTCGGTCTGAAGCCCCACAGAAAATATAGATGACTTATGGAAGATTACAGAACCGGATTACAGAACCAGATGCCAAAGTCTGTATGTCTCAGAGACAGTGCTCTTGCATTTGGACAGCAGGGGATTCTGAAGGCAGCTGTGTTCTGGGCTCCATGTGGTCAGAACCGCAGAACCTTGCAGGGGAAACTCTTTCATAGTCAGCTGCATTTATGTCTTCTGGCCAGTTATTTCTGTATAATCTTTTAAAATAATTTTAAGCCAAGTCACTACAAGAGAATCTAGAGCAAAAAATCTCAAGAAGTGAAACTAGGAGCAGCAGCAAAGACTCAGTGTAGTGCTGGCCTCCTTTGCATGTATCAGTTGGAGGATACGTTTTTGGGGGTATTTTGGTAAATCTTCACCTGAAGTGTATTACAAGTTTCTGGTCTAATATTTATGCATTTTTAAAAGGAGCACATTATGTGTGCTTTACCTCATCTATCTGTAAATGTTGAAGTCATAAAAGAATACTTGCTCTTGAATTATTATACTGAATTGAGTGTCTTTTTCCGTTCTCCTATTGGTTTCATGACCTAGGGGGTTATTAATTTGCCACTTCTGAGACAAAATATATTTAAAAATATATAATATGACTGCCTGCATTTTCCAAATACAAACTGCTTTCTTATGAGTTATCTTGCCCTTGGAAAATTTGTGAATTGTTTTTTAAAACCTCGAGCTAGTTTGTAAAATGACTTCTCATCTACACATTTGAAAATATATGCACATATTTTCTGATAGCTGTGTTAACATAGTCATAAATATTACAGGGAGTGAGGAAATCAACATTGCTGGAATGGTAAACGGAATTATGACTTCGTAGGGTAATTCTCACTTTAGTGAGACATGCCTGTAAAGATGCAGCAGGATCCACATGAAACAAAAGCAATCCCTCAGCATCTCTAACTCATCTGCTCAGTCCTAAAATATTCCATCATGTCAAAAATAAGTTTCCAAAAATTCTGGAAACTATGTGCCTACATCTTACATTCCCAATTCATATTTATGTAACGGGATTCATCCTCTCCTCAAAATTTGCACTTATTTCAATCTAAACCCTTTTAAATCTTACCATCCATCATTTAGAGATCCCCAGGACCCTTTTCCCTCAAATGCATCCTTTTTTTTGCTTCCTCTCCGACTCTTTCATTATGTGTATGTCAACATGCTTCCAAAACAACCACTTAATTCAGTCAATTCAATGAGAAAAAGAAATCAGTCAGGTCAGTTGCTGGGTTCCCTGTAGACAAAACATCCCACTGATTGACTGGAGGTTTCAGCTATCGGCTGTTTGTTTTGGCACTTTTTAGACACAGCTTTTGTCTCCTCCTTCTCTCTCCCTGTTGAGTCTACTCTAATTGCTTCTGTATTATCTTTTTTGGCATTCTTCTAGCTTCTTCCTTCCACTCTGGATTGTGTCAACAGTTCTATTTATAAATGCATTCTTCAATTGATCTATATGATACGTGTTCTAAATGGTTTATCCAAAGTATATAGGCTATTTATCTTGATATTCAAAGTCTGTGCTGAAATAACTTGAGTCAAAGTTTGAATTGGAGTAGGGCTCAAGGCCATGTGTACCAGCTTGTTTATTTTCAATATCTGAGCCAGACATTTTACTATTTTTAGAAAATACATGAGTGATAGCAGAGAGAAAAGAAAGTCAGTTATCAAATATTCAGGTGTGGGCTCCTTGCTGCTCTAAGATATCACTGTCGTCCTTACTTCTCTTGGAGGTTGTGGCACAGCCCTGGGATGTCTAGGTGACAAAACTCAGGGCAGATTCAACCTAATTTTTACTTTCTTTCTAGTGCAGATGGGCAGGAAAACTGGGCTTAAAAAAAAAAGCATCTGAGTATTCAGACTGGACTCACATCAAATCTAGAAGGGACTTTCAACACATCCAGGACACCACAGTGTTTTTCAACTCTTTCTCTCCTTTTCTCCTTCTATCTTCACCCAGCCCTTCCCTTCAGCATCTGTGGGAGGCCTGGCCAAGCAGTCCCAGGGAGAACCGTGCAGTGCAGTCCGGTGAAAGCAGCATCTTGCTCTCCACCCTGCTTGTGCACAGCTGCCTGCAGCTGCCCCTGTGTCTTCAGCCCCTGTGTGGTTCTGAGCCGGGGACTGCGTCTGCTTCTAGGCCGGCTCCCCTCGGCTCAGCCCCTCCCTTCTCCCCTAAGGCTCTGCTCTGCAATTACGCGGCCCTTTGCCTGCAGGACCAGCCCACGTGCCCCTCAGACTGGCCTCTTCCAAAACCCTAAACAAAGCCCACCTCTTGACCTCACATTCTCTGTGCTGATCTCGTTTTCTTCCCTCCTTAACCACGAAGCTGCTCAAAAAGTGAACCCGATCCTGCGATCTCCACTTTTGTGCCTTCCATTCTCTCTTCAACTCATTCCGAGGCTTTTTTTTTAATTGTTGTTATTCCTTCTTGGCTTATTTTTCCAAACGTTAATTGAAGCAGAAACAAGTTGGTCAGATTTTTTGCTGGGAAATCAGCCGTTGTAATGGTGTTTGATGAAATACGCCTTTTGAAGCAGTGCAGCACTGGGTGTGGTAGGGCTCGCCTGTAATCCTGTCACTTGGGAGGCTGAGGCAAGAGAATGACAGTGAGTTTGAGGCCAGCTGGCTAAATAATGAGCCCAAGTCCAGCCTAAACTACACAATAAGAACTTGTCTCAAAAAATCAATCAATCAATCAATCAATCAATCAATCTATGTAGCATAGTACAAGATTTCTTCATAGATATGTTTTAAATTTTTTTCACTTAAATCTTTTAAGAATGCTGGTTCTTCACACTAAAGAATCTTATTTCAATTCACAATCTATCTCATACCATTGTAAACGTATAGAAAGTAATTTGAATGGTATTTTGAAGGAGATGGGTTTCTTATTTATTATTTTATTGTTATTGTTTTTGTTTTGTGGTACTGGAGATTAAATCCAGGGCTTTCACACTGAGGTACATGCCCAGCCTTTTATCATTTTTAGAATTTTGAGGCAGGGTTTCACTAAGTCACTGAGTTGCCCAGGCTGGACTTGAACTTGCGATCCTCCTGCGTCAGTCTTTCAAAATGCTGGAATTACTGACCTGTGGCACCATTCCCAGCTATTACCATTTTCTTTCACTACCGAGAAGTGCCCAGAAAAGGACCATGTTTCTAAAATATCTTCCTCCGTAAGCGTCTGATATTCCTGGTTCCCCTCCCTTGTGCTTCTCCTCAGAAGCCTTTCCGGGCTCCCCCTTCTCTGTCCTTTGGATCCTGTCACCCGTCTTCCCCAACTGTACAATCTCCTTCTTTCTTGAGCCTTCAAATTTTAACCATAGATTGATTCAAAATGTCTGTAGCGTCCAGATCTCTTCTTTCAGCCAAAAATCTGCTGTTCTGCTGCCTGTCAACTTCTTCCTAGAGGGACAATAGACATCTCACACTGGACATGGGCACAAGAGAATCACCTGATTTCTCCTGCGAACCCATTCTCTCTCAAGCTTTCGCCATCTCAGTAAGCTAGAAAATCAGTCAGTCTGCAACGCAAGGTGCCATCCTCGATTAGCCTCTTTTGTGTATATATTTTTTCCAACCTGCTCTTAAATTCAGTCATCATCACCCTGAAAATATATCCTGAAACCTGACTGTGACTAACCCCCTTCCGTGGCTGAGATCCAGATTTGATCTACCATTATCTCTTACTCAAGTATGTTCAGTGGTCTCAAATTTATATTAGGGTCAGGAAATTAGTTGATTTGTAGAGGTCAGGGTTACTTTTTAGACATTTAAAAGAAAGCGTACAGGTGCAGGTTCATAAGATGATGTGTTTCTTTAAAAATACAATTGTGGTTCTGGTTCTGTTCTTCATGGTGGATAAAGATAGCTTAGCAATAGCCACGTGGGCACAGGACTTCAGCCGAATATAACATCATGACACTTTCTCTGAATTAGTGTGACTATTGGCTTCAGCTGTAAAAACAGGTTTTACCATAATATAAAAATATGAAATAAGTATCTCATGGTATGTTGTACATTTTTCAGTCTAAAAGTGAATATTCTTTAGACCATAATCACAGTTCAAAGCAAGATAAGTCTGGGCATTAGATGGTGTCATCATATATAAAAACAAAGATGGAAATAGGGTAGAATTAAAAGTTCTCTCAGAATGTTTAGTTGAACATCACTTTCTTATTTTAACATTACAACTACTGCCAAAATGATTTTAAGCACACAGCTTAACAATGACTTTATGAAGTCATATCGGCGTGAGGCCAATGAGCTGCCAGAAGAATAGAGTTTTGTGCCATTCGTGTCCAGTTTTCACTAGTTGTCAGTAGTGTTTATCTCAATCTCATAACAACACATAAGTGTGTGCTAATGTAAGCGATCTCCCATTTCCATATCCCGGAAGGGGACAGAGAGACAGGGCTGACATCTCCAGCCATTGATAGAAAATGAGTATTTTTTGTCACTCGAAGAAGAAAATTATATTGCATTCACATGGAGTAGGTGGTAAAGCCCCACTGACAGTGGACTGTGGACAAGTTCACAGACAAAGCACCACGCCGAAGACTCCCTCTGAACAGTCATGCCACAGCTACTTCTCATGCAGTGAAGTGAAAAGGATTCGCTGAATGGTGAGAAAGAGAACAACCTGGCGTGGGAAGCAAGATTAACCGATCAGTCACATGCTGTGAAGAATTTTTTACTAGGTTTGTAGTGAAAGAAAAAATCAGAACTCTACTACGTAGATTTTAAGCAGTGTTTTAATATTTTGTTCTTAAATAAATAGCACAGTAAAATATTTTTTCAGATTGTATACTTCAAATTTGGTCCTTTTCAATGATTCATTAGGTTCCAGTTTGAGTTTCTTTCAAAATTCTGAACCAAGTGCAGTACCTACCATTGCTGTTAAGTTTTTGGTATACAAAATGGACATACCCACATCAGAATTGGTCCATAAGTACTACAATATTTATTTCTGACCTCTTGTGTGTATTAAAACGTGTGTTCACACACACACAGAGTCCCTGGCTAATAGCACAGTAGATAATCATTAGATACAGTCTGGATCACCAATATAATTGCTTTTATTGTCATTTGAGATGTCTGGAGTGTATCTAGTCCTGAGGAGTTGAACTTTAGCAGAAGGCAGCAGGAGACTTACACTCTAAATTTATTTTCCTCTCTTTGACTGGGTTAAGACACTGAAGTTCTCTGCCAAAGTAATCGCAATTACTAAGTCAGTAAGTGAATGGATTTCCAGGGCTCATCAATTTTTGTACCTATTTCCTAGTGTCCCAAATATTAATCATGTGGAATTTCAGTTTAGATTATCTAAAATTTGGAGGGCACCAAATCTTGGACGGGGTGTTTGGGTGATAGCTGTGCTGAGAAAGGCTCCTAAAAGAGGCTACCTCTGGGGTTGAAGTGGTGTCTGGGTGTTGGCCTCTGGAAACCACATTCACGGCTGTTTGTTTGCACACTGGAGCCTCCTGACTATGGTCCCAAATAGCAGCTCCCTCTCTGAAAGCTGAGCATCTGTGAGGGACAGGGAGAGTTCTTTCTATTGGAGGAGAGGTCAGTTACGGTGCAGTACACACTATTAACAAGAAATAAACACGATTCCATTCTGGGATAAATTCTGCTACCAGGCATGAAACATGATGAAAATATCTTTCTTATAAACTTCGTGTCATGCTTGTTTTACAGAAAGCAGCTTTCTTGGTGCATGTAGCTCAGCTTCCAAGAAGGTGAGACCTTTAATTCCTGTCTCAAACAAATAAACAGTGAAATGTTATGTGAGAGTTTGTGGCTAAGCATCTCTGTCAGTGGATAGTGAAATTTGCTTTAATAAAACGAGTTATTTAATTTAAAAATGCTTTTACTGGATGCTTTGTGAGGGTCCTTGTGATGTGCATTTGAGAAAGGAAGGGACAAAACCATCTCGGATTCCATCTCCCCTCATGTGGCAGTTTTGGAATGTTCATTTTGTACTATAAAGCTTGCTGAAATAAAAGGATCAAAGGCTTTTTAACCAAAAGATTGTCCTCATTTCTCTTGAATAAAAAACTTCTGAGTAGAGAATATTTGTCTTTTAATTGCAAAAGTGGGCGGTAAGAAACAACAAAGTGTCTGTGTAAAAAAAAATTTGAAGAACAGTGAAACCATATTTAAAACATTTCAAAAATTTTATTCATTGTATGTGTAATAATATTTTAGATATTTGCAATAATAATTGTTCTAAACAAGAGCTCAATTTATATACTATTATGATGATGCATTGGAATTTTGAAATATTTAGTTAAATCCTTTGTGAATAATTTAGAAAATAGGTAAGAAATACTTCCAGCTCTAAGTTAGACTTACAGATAGTAACAGTTTTTGAACTTGCTATAATTAATGATGAGTTAGAAGCAAGGAATATGTGTTTATTTTACTGTCTTACCTTAGAGAAGTTTAGGCTAGTAAAGCTTTTGTAATTCTAAAATGTCCTAAAGTATAACTGAACCAAATTTATGCACCACATTTGACAGTCATAATCTTCCCATGAGGTTTCCCAGGTTGCAAGATCCCTTTTAGCCTAATCCATTCTTCCTTCACCCACCACCACTTCTATTGCCTGTTCCTCTTCACCCCCACAACCTTCATCCAAACACATATGAAAAGGCTCCTGGAAATAGGGGCTACAAAACCTGCTAGCCTGCTAGCATTGGTAGGTGGCATTGGGATAAGCCACGATAACCGAATTTATCAAGTAGGGAAAGTATATAATGTATGTATAATGAACACGAAATATAAGAATGCTAGCATCCTGCCAAAATGTCTTCTTCTCACTGATGGCACATTATGCATATATAACACATTACCACAATTAAGCGTGGGTGCAGAGGAGTAGAGTGGTGTTTACTGTCCTAGAAGCTGGAGACTCAGTGTTCTTGATTATAGGACTATCCTCTGCTTCAAGTTCAACATCTACTCTTTGGGCTTCGTACTGCTAAGCTCTGTATCAGTGTTCTGACAGTTATTCACATACTGCTTAGTACAGCAGTTCTGAAAGAATCTCACTCCGATATCTGGACTTCTTGCTATTTTTCTTCCCTTTTTGCAAGGACTTCTTAGTTGCCTTCATTTTGGGAAAGGAGAAAGGGACAGGTGAGGAGCAAATTTATCATGCTCTTCCAGGACTCTTGCATCAGGCTGTGTGTGTGTATGTGTGTGTGTGTGTGTGTATGTGTGTGTGTGTGTGTGTGTGTGTGTGTGTGTGTGTGTGAGAGAGAGAGAGAGAGAGAGAACATTCTTTTTTTTGGCACTGGGGATCGAACTCAGGACCTTGCGTTTTCGAGGCAGGCGGTGGAACCACTGAGCTAAATCCCTGGCCCACTTTTGCATCAGTCTGTACTCCTCCCTGGGTTAGTTTACCCTAACTAACTGCCCCACCCTCATTCCCTGCTTAGCTCTGTTCCCAATCCTTACCCCATCCTCACTTCATCTGAGTTTGCATGTTGTGCATTTACTCTTATATCCCTTTTTACTTCTTTAGTTGTTATAGCTACATAATTACACAAATTTAGATAGTGTTCAAAGGCTCTACCACGATTCACATATTCTACAAGAATGGAGATAAATTGCTGCTGTGTATTCCTAGTTGGGGCATTTTATTAACTCTTACTAGTTTAACTCTTCTTGTCCTAATGCAAGTAACAGACTAAGAAACAATTTATGGGATAATCGGGGGTAATGAACAACAAATACTAATGAAAAACATAGCTGTGATATATCACACGTTATATTTCACATAATATTACAACATTGTCACAATACAGTTACTTGAAAGAGTCCGGCTTCTTTTCACACCACATTTAAAAATGCTTCTGTGGAGTGCTGTGTCAGTACTTCTCCATTGCTGAGAAAGAATGTCTGACATCCATGGTTTCAAGAGGAGAGGTTTACTTTGGCTTACAGATCCTGAGGGTCTAGTTCATGGTTGGCTTCCTCCACGGTTGCAGAAAGGTAAGACAGAAGAAAGCCACTCAATCTATGGCAGCCAGGAAAAGAGAGAGAGGGAGGAGCTGGGATAGAACACACCTTCCAAGTCATGTTCCTAATGACCCACCTCTTGCAACCAGGTCCCTGCTCCTAACGACACATTTAGCTGTGAACTGAGCAATGAAATAATCCACCAATGAGTATAGCACTGTCATGATCCAATCACCTTCCCAAAGGCCCCTCTGAACACATAAGACTTTTGGAGTGTGTGGCATTTTAGATCTAACCCACAAGGGCTAACTGTATGGTGCTGTTTATATTAGGTCCAAGAGCCAGCAGAGGTAATCAGTGGAATGGGATTTAAAAAGTTGTTTATGGGAGGCAGAGGCTGAATGCAAGGGGACAAGATGGAACTTTCTGGGTGATGAGAACATTTAGTTTTTTGGTGGGTTATGCACATATACACATGTAGTGGAAACTTGTTGAACTATACACACAAAGCTCCTGTCTTTCACTCTGTAAATTTTACCTTGTAAAAATGTGAAAAAATTCTTTGGGAACTTTAGTATTAATTTTTAAAAATATCAGTATTTCCTTCCACCACGCTGTATCTTTTTAATTGATTTAGCCATTTTTAAAGCATTGGAAAAATTCCTGGCCTTTATTTGGATTTGAAATGATAATTTTATTGGGCATAGCGTTTTCTCACTATTTTGCTTAGAATAGAAAATGAGTGTAATGCTATTTAGTGTGAAATAGGTATTCAAGATATTCAACTCTGCCTTTTCTAAGCTATTTTCCACCTCTCATTTTTTTGGACAAGTACCTTCATCCTTTGTAAATTAGACAGCCAAATATTCAGTTCTGAATACTCATGTTGCAGCCCTAAAGCAAGTGCTAGACCTTCTGGGTAAGCAACTTGATGTTTGTCCCGAGATATTATACACTGAACTGAGGTACTACTGAGTTCTTTGGGGTAGGCATCTAGGAAAAGTATGTTCTGAATTGCTCTTAGAAAGAATGGTTAGACTAGAGGACCATGGGAGAGGCTGAGAGAGAGAACATTGTTTTAACACTATTTCAGGGTAACAATAATTGTTACTCACAATGTTGTGATGAGACAATGGTGTTATATTGTTGGCTGCAATAATGCTAACTCTGAACCATTACTGTGAGGAGCTCTTTTAAATGTTATTGCATTAATCTTCTGCCCAGCCAACAGAGATAGTTACTGTTATCATTACTGCAAAGAATAAGAAACTAAATCATTCAGGTTAATCAATTAGGCATGCTCTTCTAGAGCTCTTTTAAGAGAGCTGCAATTAGAGTACAAATCCCCTAAAGAACCCTGGATCAGAGTGAACCAATTTTCATAGAAATTGAAGTCACCTGAGAAGTTCTGTTCATGTCATCCTGCATGCAGTCTCTTGCTGACTTTCTGTGGTTAAATGCAAACAAACAGCATAGCACTTGCAAAGAGAGAGCTTGGTGTCAGTTGTTGTGGATAAAGGAGAAGCACTGAGCCTACAGAAAGAGATACGGAAAGAATATTTGAGAATTTGAGAAAGGCCAATGTTTCTGAGGGGATGTTCACCATCATTTTCTAAACATTCAACTAAAGTTTCTTAGTAGAATCTGGACATTCAGCGAGGTGTTTGATACAATGGGAGAAACAGTGAAGCGCTTCGATATGGTCTATTGTAGGATTTTATTATTAAACCAAGGCAGAAATCTGGTTAATATTTAAAAATAATTAATATTCCTAGTACACAGTAATTCTGGATTATTATCACATAGATCGTGGTTTTTCAGGAATGTCAAGAAGGGGAAACAGTTGTGGATGAGGAGTTTGCAGAAGGCTGGACTTTGAAGAAAAGAAAACACAAATATAGGAGAAGATAATGGTTATTAAATAGATTTAGAAGGGAGAATAGAATAAGCAGGGGAGTAGAAAAGAAGAGATGAGATCTTAGTACCTGTTTTCTTAGAGACTTTATGAGTCACCGCTGGGTAGCAGTAGCAGAAAACGTTCCCTTTCCTAAGATCTGGGAATGTGATTGTTGCCTTAATTCTGCTCAGGGGAATTAGCATGTGTTTGTAAAGCTTATTAGAGGTGCATGTGTGTGGGGAAAACAAAATGAAACACTGTGTTGACAAGAGCTGTCTGTAAATGTCTAGGTTTGGACTGTCTCCATGGCTCTTGGCTTAATGCTTTTGGCATATACAACTCAGGTCAGAAAATGTTACTGGAAGATTTAAGCAATCATTTCTAATATGAAAATGACAAATATATTTCATCAAATAAAATGGGAAATGTGTTGTTAACAATGCAGGTAGTTTCCTTCTTGGCGATTTGCTCACATATTTAGAAAACCTTTAGTATTTTCATATTAGAAATGTTTAGATTTTCATTTGAATATTGTGTAGAACAGTAGGAAAAATCACCGCCACATTGCTTTTCAAACACAATGTCAGTTAACATTGTCTTGAACTTGTAACTAGTTTTGTAGCCTGAAGAGAAATTTGGAGAGCCAAGATGAGCATGTATTTATTTGGGGAAGCTAAGTGTTTATTGGAGTAGAGTAACAATGTACAAGAAAAGGATAAAAACAATTTAAATTTCTTACAATTCTCGAGTGTGGGAGCTGGGTAGATATCTATGTCTTTATACATAGAAAAACTTTGGCAAAATTCACATCAAACTATAAACAATGATTCTCCATAGGGAGAAGAAGTTTGGAGTAGGGAGAAAGTACACACACGCGCGCACATACACACACACACACACACACACCCCACTCTCTTACTGGAAAGAGCACATAATACCTTTGAAGATAGAAATAATGTCAAGAGCCAACAGTTAACTCTGTATTGCTGTATTGTAAGTTGTCTTATTGATTCAACAAGTTAAAATAAGAATAAATCTAGTAACTAAACATTTATTTATTTATTTGTTTATTTATTTATTTATTGGTACTGGGGATTGAACTCGGGTCCTTCCACTTGCAAGGCAGGCGCTGTAGTAACTAAATATTTTATGGTCTCTAAACATACAAAATTATTTATATGAAAATATCTTAACTAAAAAATAGTGGCAGTACATGGAAAATATTCTTTAGTAAAGTAATAACCCTCATCTTCACAGCATCGTCTGTCTGCACTAAAGGATTGGCCTCTGCCAACAAAGGCAAGATAATCTGAAAACAGCTGAGTTGAAATTGGGTGTGTATTAGTAGGAATTTTTGATTTGAGTAAAAAAACTTAAGCTTTAAAAACTATCAGATATATAAATGTACTAATTCAGTTCTTCCAAATGAATGTTATAGCTTGTAAGTTATTACTGTTTAATGTTTTCTTTTAAAGTAGAGATGATGAGGATAAGTCTTTGCCAGTAGGGATGGTCTTGTCACCCATGGGACGTTGGAAATGCCTGATCACAGCTGTGATGATCACAGCCGGGAGAGGGTAGGCTTGGCCACCAGTGCTAAACACTTGCATGCGCAGTGCAGGTTCCCACAACACAGCCTTACCCAGCCATTCAGAGCTATTTCCGTACACCTTGACTCCCAATTTAACTGGTTTATAATCTTCATCTTTTAATGTTTTGGGTACTTTCCTTTTGTTTTAATTTAGTCTGGATTTTAGTTAGTTTTGAAATCTTAAACTTTTAAATGTATTTTTTAAAATAATAGTACTTGGCATATGGTTATGGGTCTGAGAAGTGGGGACTCACTTTAATGTTGGCTATAAATTGACACCACTATGAGGTGTGGATAGAGAGCTTTAAAATATACAGGCTTTTGACTCAGATTCATGCACTTTTTAGAATTAAAACTTCATCACATCATTGAATCAACTGAGCATCTCTCTCCAATCTGAATTGGTCTCTCCTGGACTCATGCATCTTGGGAAATCTTTTGATGGCTTTTATAGATGGACTTCATTGTTCCTTGATTCTCTCTCTCTCTCTCTCTCTCTCGTATCTTCTGGGATCTTCTTAAAAATGGTGGTAAATTTTCTGATTTGTTACTTGTCCAAATTCCTTACAATAACTTACTAATTGGTGATGACAGTTTTCTTTTTCATTCTTCATAATCATTCTGGCAAGCTCTTTCTATCTCTTCAGTTGGTAGACTCTCTACTTGATACTTTTAAAAAATTTTATCGTTTGAATATGTAGTTTCCTATATTGGGTCTCTTATATTCCTACATTGGATCTACTTGGATCTTTTATCATCTGCAAAAGTTTCTTAATGTTATTTAGCAACAAGTTTTATGGAAATTTTTGCTTTTGTAAATGCTCCAAATTTTTGATGATTATTCTTAATCTCTTCTTACATCATGGTATCAATAAAATTCTTTCTATAGATGCACTATTATTCTAATTAGAGATTTTTTATTTCTTTAGTCATCTTTTATTTTCCTCATCCTGGATTTTCTCATAAACTCCTGGGTTTTCTCAAATTTATGATTGTACTTTTTGCCTCTTCATTTTTCAAAGACTAGGGTACGCAAAGGTTATATGTTGACAAGATATTTAAATTGGTGAACTTTGCTTTCACTTGATTAGGTGAGGTGCTGGTATGTGGAGGATTCCTACATAACAGAATAGAAATGTGTCCTCTCAGACTAATTACAAGAAGGGACTATTATACTCTTCATAAAAAGAGTAGACAAGAGATGTTATCTTTATTTTTCTCTCTTCTTTGGGAATGACCCGTAATAAAATCCAAGAAAGACATGCTACCCTTAGTTCAAAATAGTTACCATTAACCAAAATACTGTATTTAGTCCTCTTCTAGGACCAAATGACTGGCATAGTTGAGTGAAAGTAACAGATTTCTACAAGCTCATACGTTTTCTACGAGCATTGGTCAAAACACTCCGAATCCTCATTTAACCTGTGGACTCACTACAGTTGGCAATTTTACTCCTTCCGTCCAGCTTGGGAAGAAGAGAACTTGTCTTTCATGGGAGAGGGAAGGACTTGAGACCGTTTATATGATACAATGAATAATTCTTAATAGTACCAGAGAAGGAAAGCTTGAAGATAACAGAGTAATGTATTGGGCAGATAAAACAGAATGGGATATGATATTGGTGTTTGACTTTATGGGTAAATCATTTGCTTTTGTGGTATAGGAAGGAAAGAAGACCCATGTGATAATGCGAGGTCATTATAAATTTTCTGGTCATTATAAATTTACTCAAGTACTTCACATTTTCTTGATAAGTAGAAGTGAATGGTGCATCATTGTTGGTTTCCATTGAAAATGGCAGCCAGTAATAAGGCACTTGTCTTTGGTACTCAGGTAGGAAATCGGGCAGCCTATATGGGGCCATAAATACTAACCAGTTACAGGAATAATCAGTAGGTAAGTAAACAAAGAGGTTAGACAAAAACACCTCAAACATAGTTTAAGAAAATTAGTTGGTTTTATAATTTAGTTGTATCCAAAATAGTGATGGTTTAAGAGTGGTGTTTAGAATTTGGAGATTCAGGGAGGAAGCACAGCAGAAGTTACATTCATACATACCAAGGGCTCTGGTCTTTTGGGTGAAGCAGAGCTTTGATCCAGTACCCTGGAGAGCTCCCCGAAGTCTGAAGTCTGAAGTTTTATTGGGGTCTCCATTGGTTCCTCCAAGAGGATGAAGTCTTTGCAAGTGCTCTAGGCAGTTACCCGGAGGCAGGTCATCATTTTCTTTTTTACCTATGTACTTTTGCTTTTATCATCAAACTTTAAAGGCCAGATCTTCAGGATTGACTTTAGGCTGGATAGAGTAACTTCTCCCCCAAAACTTAGCACATTTGCTGGGGAAGACAATATATTCTCCAAATCATAGGATGATTTATTGCTTGAGATTTTTCTTGTTTTAAGTTAGGAGTATAAAAAATTAGCTCCTGGAATATGGACTCAATCTTATTTCAAATTAAAGATATGTGAATTAAAGCTACACCTATTTATGTTCATATCTTTGGGAGAAACATGAAATGATTGAGGTTTTGGAAAACAGGACCTCATACCCAGTAGAGGCAGTGAATTTCAACTGCTAGAAGGTAATTTGGAAATGTGTGTGCATATGCTTTTTAAATCAGTTAATCTAGTTACCATACTCCAAGTTGTGAAACTGCTCAGAAAAATATACAACGAAATATAGATATGGAGAATAATTACAGATTTGTTTTATCTCAAAAATTTAAATTATCCCCAGATTATTGGTTAAAAATTATGGTACATTCAAAAGAGATTCAATTGGTACTATGCAGTGTGTGTAGATGATAGATAGATAGATAGATACATACATACATACTTACATACATACATACATACATATATACATACATACTTAGGACATATAAAACCATTCCTAGTGGATTTTAAAACATAAAGTTTGGAGCATTCTTTGATATTCTCAACCATATCTGTTTCATCAACAGTACAGAAAGTCACTGGGGATTTGATAAATGCTAGGTTTTTATGTTCAGTCTACTGATCAATCATCTTCACCATTAAGAAAGAGATAAGTTTTTTTTTATTAAATTCTTTTATTGGTACATTGCAGGTATACAACACAATTACATTTCTCATTGGGAACTTGTACCTTTACATAATGCATCTTGGTTCTTATTTTTTCCCATTCCTAGCCCTCCCTTCACCCCCTCCACCCTTCCCTGTTTACAAAG
>NW_004624753.1:1089042-1139242 GCF_000247695.1 Heterocephalus glaber
TTTTTTTTGATCAAGGCTATTTGGAGTCCTATATGCCTCACTTATCTGTATGTCAAGTTGTTTCCCCCTGCTTGGGAAGTTTTCTGCCATTATTTCTGTGAAGAGATTTTTTATGTCATCTGCATTCTCTCCTGTTTCTTCATTTACTCCACTCAGTCTTATGTTATTCTTCTTTGCATCATCTAGCAGCTGCTGAATTGATTTCTCATGTTCCCTCATAATTTTGAAGCAATTTTTCTTTTCCTGGTCATTAATTGCAGTCTAAGATAAGAGTTTTGTAGTTATTGTCTCCCTCCTCAGCTCCTCCAAGAGAGATTACTGAAGTATAATATCACAATCCTGTTCCATTTTTGATGGCTTTATTGTTTATATTTTTAACCTTTATTATTTATCCTTTATCCTTTATTTATTTGTCTATTATCTATCCTTTATTTCTTTTTTTTGGTACTGGGGATCAAACTCGGTACCTTGTGGTTGTGAGGCAGGTGGCGGAACCACTGAGATAAATCCCTGGCTCCTTTATCCTTTATGTTCAGAGAATTTGCTGTGTATAGGCAAATATTAAAAAATGCCCACCCAGACAATTTTGATAGTTCATTTTCTCTCCATTTTCTATGATTACAGACTTATCGTATACTCTCTGTTGCAGCTATATTATAATCTAGGAAGCAAATAGATGTGGTTGCCCCAGAGAGTCCTTATCTGATTCTCTGGTTAGTCACCATGGCTGTCACCATGTTTCACTGCATGGTATACAGGAAGAGGCTGCAGCACTCATCTGAGAAAGCATAGCCCATCCTGCAGCTCCACAGCGATGTTTTCCCAGAGATAGGATTACAGGGCATCTGTGCCACTCGTGGAGCTTGCTCTCTTGCCTTTGGCACATCACTGAGTATGACAGTGGGGACCAAGTACAGCCTGTTCTCCTGGAGCCAAGGGTTTGAGAAGGACCCACCTCTGCCTGGAGATAGGCCTCCTATGTGCCAGTAGCAGTCTTGAAAGCTAGAGGATGTCTTGACCACCTTCTGGCTTGCTCAGAGGTACCTGAGTTAGGGGTCGCCAGTGAAGACTGATGGAGACATTGAGCAGTTCATAAAGCTGCCTTGTTGGAGACTACTCCATTGGAGAGGAGCTGAGTGTCCCGGGAGAGGTGTTCATGCCTTGGACTAGTGGTCCGGAAGCTTATGTAGTTTAATAAGGGGCCCATTTGGGAGCTCAGTGTTGCCTTTAATTATTAACCATTAACCCAAGAAACTCTCCAGGTCATGCAAGATGAAGCCAGTTGGGGTGGGGGGGTGAGAATCCTTATCTGTATGCATAGCAGTGCATGAAGCATGATGACATTTTCCAATTCTCCAGATCCACACCCTTAAACTAAGAGGAGAATGTTGCCCAGGACACTCTGAGTCCAAGGAAGGAGATCGAACACTGCCCATTACTTTTAATACTGTTTTAATGGGTAACATGAGTTGTATTTTAATGGTCAATCTGTAACATTGTCCAGCCCTTCGGTTTGACAGAGACCTTGGTTGATCAGCCTCAAGTGAAAAACAAAACAATGATACTGATTATTTATAATACTATTTTTATCTGAATCACATGCTTACTTATTACCCCCAACAAACTACCAAGAGAGCCCTTTTGTTGTAGGGTAGCGAATTTGGAAAATTATGACTAAATTTTTATTTAATGACTTTGATTCCTGTCATATAAATAAATTACTTCTTTTTTCCCTTCACTATTCTCTAGCTGTTAAACTATGATGGCAACAGAAAACAGAATTCACATGAAACCCTTCACCATGAAATAAGACAATCACAGGAAGACCTAAAATCTGAGTACCCTGGGACACTAGATTGGAATTGGAAACAGGCTTTCATTTTGTCCTTTATTTTGTGCCAAACTTAAATAGGGCAAACTATGTTATAAACATAAATCAGACATGAATTATTAGTATCCAGATGGCTAAAAACATGGTTTGTATGATTCAAACTACACTATAAATAAGAGGAATCTTCGTGTCAGATGCTAGAATTTTATGATTTCTGGACCCTCATTTCTAAGCGGCAAGGAGCTCACACAAGCTGTCCACTCCCTTTACTTTCCTAGCTGTCACATGATGCTTCATGTGTTGCAGGTGGGGAGAAGAGTTTTAAAGAAGTCATGGAAAGTATAAGGATAAGTAATTTTAACTTGAGCTTTCTGGAAGTTGATGAAAAAATTCAACTTGAATAAAAAATGTAAACATATGAAATTTTAGTTTGCTCATTGTTATTGCTTGAGGGTGCTCTTATTATATCTGACTAAGTTTAAAATAACTATGAGAGGAAAGGAAGTAGGAGTATACTTTTGATCTTAATATAAGGATGGAAAAAAAGAAGAAGAAAATCTATGTTCCTAAACTGCCCATGGCACACAAAATATCATTAGTCTTTTCTGGAAGATAATCTTACTAAGCTTATTTATCTAATTTTTTCCTTGCTGATTGACTTTAAGATGCTATTTCTTGTTTTTATCTTATGTAATACCTCTGTTTTGACTATAAATTACCCTGTGGCAGATATTCTTCAGCCTGCAGTCTGCAGATAAGAACGAGGACACCATTGGTGTGGCTATGTTACATGAGACTAGTCGATTTAACCATGCTAAGATGGAGCATTTCCTATCTGATGTTTTGCTAAAAATATATTTTTAGGAACATCCATAATGTATGGTCACTATCTGTTATAGCATAAGAACTTATATGTTGAGATGTGTGGATTTTAAAAGAAATTTATCTGTTGTGTACTGGGGAAAATTCTTCAGCCAGGATGAATCTCAGGATGAGATTCGATGTTGATTTTAGGGACCTTCTATCCAGCAGAACACTACATGTGGTTTGTCACACTGGGGTTGATTAAGTAATGCTTTCATCCACTAAGCCTTAAATATGTTCTGAGATGTGTAGAAGTAAATAAGATACTTTCTCCATAATCAATAAATTCATCATCTTCTGAGGGTGGTGAGTACTGAAATGAAGATGAAGAAGATGATGATGATGTCCTCGACGGCAACAACGGAAGTGGAAGGGGAGGAGAGAGAGAAGGACAGAAGGATGAGGAGAAGATATAATAGCCCTAACTATATGCCAGTCCCTGAGTTAGATACTTCATCTGTAATTTTTCCCTTTTAATACCCTTGGAGGTAAATTCTCTTATTCTCATTTTCCAAAGGAACTGAAGTTCCAAAAATGAAGTAATTTTTTCAGTTACAAAATTGGCGGTCTTACCTCACAGCTCAGATTTAAAATTCATGTTCTGTCTATCTCAGTATGACAGAGAGAGATCACAGGGCTAGAATTCTAGGCAATCATACCTAATTCCCAACAGATTTGAGAGGTTTAGCTTCTGTTTTAAAATTCTATCACTGTTGTATCTGATATGTGCTAGTTGGTTTGTTACAGAATCTTCCCATACCTTTTAAGTAATAATGATTTTTATATCACATTCATTTTTTATAGGACATTCAGGAAATTGAGTTAAAACAAGAAAGTTAAAAATCATGTTCATTTTTGGCAGTAGTCCTATTTTTGCTTCCTTTTCACAAGGTCAAAATTGTTACTTATGCGTTGTCCTCAACTGGAAGCCCTTATTCAGTCACTGTGCTTTCTAGATTTTCATGAAGGCTGTAGTTTTGGACCCACCATGTGCTAAAATTTATTAAGCAAAAAAACTGACTCTTGGTGTTGAAAGCTATATTGGGACAGCTAAGCAGGTCCTTGAATGTCCTAGTTATGCCAATAAATCCAACCAGAAAACCATTTTTAATAGTTGGATATGTGACTGGTATTATGAGAAGACACCCACACAGAGGGGCTAGGTATAGAGAAAGATCAGACTTTCAAGGCCTAATAGGGGACTTTGCTTTTTCTGTAAACTCCACCTGCAGTCTAAGCAAGGGGCTGGTGCTATTGTGCCGTGTGCTGCCTTTATGTATTATGTGGGATCTGATAAATTTTTCAGGATCCCATCCAGCTGTGCTCTCATCACATTGATTTAATGGTCCTTAAGAGAAACCATAAAAGTGTTTTCTGGTTAGTGGGGCCCAGCTGTTTCTCATGGTGTTGCATAAGACAGCAAGCTTAGTTAGCTATAGATTAATGATATTAAAAATTCAGTTTTTTATACCAAAAAAGAATAAGTATGTGATTTGTTAAATTAAATTGTTGACCTGAAAGGGGAAGGACCTAAAGAGATTATTTGATTTGTTCCATATAAGCTAATTGGGGCCCCCAAATAAACAGTGAGTCATATCAGCATATTATATTGCGAGTGTGTGTGTGTGTGTGTGTGTGTGTGTGTGTTTTCTGAAGAGGTGATGTGAAGGCCAGTGGCTAGAGAGAAGGATCTATTTTCATTACCAGGCAACAGTGCAAAAAGCCAACAAAATTATTTGAGGATTGTCAATTCTCTGATGAGGTTGGGAACAATGAAAGTTGGTACAAAATGAATACCTGTATAGATTTATAGTGACATTCATGTTACCTGAATCTTTGAGTTTTCACAAGCAGAAGGGTGACTGGTTGAACTACCAGGAAATCCATGAAGTATTAAGTCAGAGTGTGAAGAAGCAGGACACAAACTGCTTAGGGTTTCTGCGTTTTAAGCAATGGAATCGTCTGGCTCGAGTTCAATGTTTTCTTACCCCTTTTAGGCAGTGAAAGGTATGGATGTGAGAAGAGTTTAAAAAAGTATTAATTGTAAAGCCATGCTTTTAATACTTAACCAAATTGTAGCTTCTAAGTTCAAGGAGTAAGCTCACTAAGTCTTTTAAAATTAAATGGCTGGAGAATTAACAATTGTTGATTGACTAATTTTTGATAATCTACATCACCCCTTTGGAGAACACACACACACACACACACACACACACACACAATATGATATGCTGATGTGACTCACTGTTTATTTGGGGGCCCCAATTAGCTTATTTGGAACAAATCAGATAATCTCTTTAGGTCCTCCCCCTTTCACTACAACAACTTAATTTAACAAATCACATACTTGTTCTTTTTTGGTATAAAAAGTTGAATTTTTAATATTAATCTATAGCTAACTAAGCTTGCTGTCTTATGCAACACCATGAGAAACAGCTGGGTCCCACTAACCAGAAAGCACATTTATGGTTACAACCTTGCCTTTATTTAGATAAGACTACATGGAATTGACCCAGCGTTCATCATTGTGGGCTCACAAGATCATGCCCTATTGTAAACTTGAAATACTTGTTGTTTCGAGTCACCTTTACCTTGTCAGTGAAAAAAAATCTTGTTAAATAAAGGACAATATTTTCAGAAGGTGCTCATTCAAATCGTTTCGAAGCACCCACTTAAAGTTGGAGCTGACATACATATTCTTACTCATTTGTGTGTGCTATGGTTTGAATATATCTCTCACACTTTTGTGTATTCAAAACTTGACACACAAATCCACATGTAGCTGTGTTTGAAGGTGGGGCCATGGGAGATAATTAGAGTTAGATGAGATCAGAATGGTGGAGTGCCCATGAAGGGATTAGTGGCTTTATGGAAACAGGAAGAGAAATCTGAAGTGGTGGCTCCTCAGTTCTCCTCCTGTGATGCTGTAGGAGACAGAGAGAAGGCCTTTCCAGATGCGAACAGCTGCTGGAATGAGGCCTCTGGGCTTCCTCATCTCCAGAACTGTGAGAAATAAATTTCTGTTCTTTACATGTTATCTAGTCTGTGGTATTCTGTTAGTGCAACAGAAAACAGACTAAGATCATGGGGTTTCCAATAATAATACTTTCATAGCTTATTTCAAGCTTCATTTTATTTAAAAACATCTGAAAGTTGTATATTTCCAATGCAAGATTCTTTTCCTTATTTAAACACTGTACATAGATACCATGGTTCTTTGTTTTTTAAAGGTTATTCATAGCTTAAGATAATTATTTGTCTTAAAGTAATACCTGCTGAATGTCTATGGGAAATCCAGGAAGGAAACTCAGGGACCTGTTCTCCAGATGGTGAGAAAGTGGCATGTTTGTATAAAACTAGGAAATGATTCAAGGTCACATATGTCCTACAACGTTTTCCTCTTGAGAAATGGACAGAGGCATCAGGGTCATTAGGAGAAGTCTGCACCGAGAACTGCAGCAAGCAAATACTATTATGAGGGGTATTTTAAGGTCAGTATTTCATCTCTGTTTTTGATTAAGTGTCATGTAGACTGCTTCCTCTACTGAATAACATCAACTTGAGAAATCAAAGACTTAGTGGTCTAAGTAGACAACAATAACCAACATATTAACTTTGCCAGATACTTTCGTGGGAAACACTAAGCCATATCAATATTTGCTATTATCACTGTCCTAGCCAGCACTCTAAAGGCAGAGTAGTGCCGCTTTGTCGTGGTGTGGGAGCAGTGAGCATACGACATCATTCTCTTCTGCTGATTGCCAACAGAGTTGAGTTTTTCTTTTGCTACCAGGAGCAACGTAGCTTAGGCACTCTGGTTTGTTTTGAGTCTTCGATTCTGAATCCAGGATAAGAAAGTTGTTGGCAACCAACACAGGCAAGTCTGAAAAATTTCGGGTTGATGTAACACAGGCTTCTATTTCATTTCACAATGAAAATGTAATGTTCCTTGTGAATTTGACACACAGGCATTCATTACAGTTGTCTTATGAATGATGGGATTTGAAAAACAGTGCTTGTGTTATGTGTTTTTGCGCTATTTCAGGAAATGCGTTGCAGGAGGCAAAGAGCCAACAGAACAAATCATGCCTGAGACTAATTTAGAAGTAGAAGTGGTTCGGCACAAGCTGAGTTTTTGTTTATTTCTTTAGTTCAAAGGTAGGATAGGCTTTGTCATATAGGGCGTGTGGTTTGGGAAGGGTCCCTGGTCAAGCACTTTGGAAAGCTTATTCTCTTTCTCTTGTACCCACCTGGGCAACTGGATCATCTTGAAATTTTTCTAAGGGTTATTTATTTATTTATTTATTTATTTATTTATTTATTGGTACTGGGGATTGAACTTGAGACCCTGTGCTTGTGAGGCAGGTGGCAGCAGCACTGAGCTAAATCCTTGGCCCTCTAAGGGTTATTTTTTATATGGTCATGAAAATAGAGAAGAATAAAGCATGAGAAAAAGCCATAAATCTGATCCCACAAATACAACTATAGTTTACATATTGATGAATCTCCTTCCAAGACGATGCATATATATACATATACTATATATATATGTTTTTTTAAATAATGTGATCATGATAGAAGTAGAAGGTGCCGCTCATCAATTGCTGTGTTTTGTGAGCTTGTGAGGTCTCCCACATGCATCATGTCCGTCCTGTCTGCTCCACCTTTAGCAATGAGCACAGCTACGTTTCCCAAAGTGGGAATGCCAGGCAATGAAAAGACAATCATATTTTTTTAAATGTTGGGGTTATGAGGATAATATAATGTAAGAAGGAAAGAAAAACTAGAAATATTTTAAAGGCTATTTAATAATTCTATGATGAGGGCAAGCTAAGCTTTCCTATGTGCCTATTGTTGAAAATTAGGATGTCTCAACTTTTCACTGTTAAAAATAATCCTTAGATATGGTGCAAGAGTTGTTATTTTACATACTATCTCCATGACAGAAAATACTATTGGCTCTTGAAATCTATTGGAACATTTTGTGGATAAGTGCTGTAGAAAGAATTTCTAGATTCATTTACTTTAATAGTCAGTGATAGTTTGTATTCTTTATTTCCACTTGAGTTCATTTGATAAATTATACTTTTCTAGGAAAAAAATTTACCTTTTCATCTAAGTTTTCAAATTTACTGCCGTAATCTGTTTGGAGCATTTTACCTGCTTCATATCATTAGTTATGACTTCTCATTTTTTACTTTTGATATTTTGTGAGTGTGTATGGGAGTGTGTGAGTGAGTGTGTGAGTTGTGAATGTGTGTGCATTGTTCTGTTCTCCTTGATAGGTATTCTCAAAGTTGTTCTAACTTTAACCAGAGAAATTTGTGGTTTTATTTTTATATGTTATTAATTTTTGCTCCTATCTTTAATTACAGCAATAGATATTATAACTAAATATGATGTTACATATGTAGCAATGTATACTCTATAGCATATAGTAGTCAAGTACATATTGTATACTAATATTTGAAAGCAACGAATATGGCTTGTGTCCCACTATATGCTAAACTTAAAAAATGATTCTTACATGCTTGAAAAGAATGTGTTCTACAATTGTTGGGTGCAGTGTTTTAAACACATTTCTAATGATTCAAGTTTATTAATCATATATTCAAATTATATGCTTCTTTGTTCTGGCTGCTCAAGAATATGTTGAAATCTTGTAAAATGATAGTAATAGTGAATAATTTCTTTATTCTTAGAAAACCTATTTTAAGACACTATTAAGTGAAAAAGAGTATAGAATTCTTAGAAGTTTTTCAGTCTGTAAATTGAAAGCTTCACCATCATGCATTAGGGTCTCTCCCCCTCTCTCCCTCTCTCTCTCTCTGATTGTGTCATATAGGCCATGTGGTTTGGGAAGGGTGCCTGGTCAGGCACTGTTTTGGAAAACTTATTCTCTTTCTCTTGTGCCCATCTGACAACTTAGTGCACAACCTTCATCTTCAGTCTCGAGGAAGGATGACATGGGTTAGGTAAATGTATTACAAGTTTTTGACAGACACTTCTGAAGTGATTAATGTGCTTATGTGCAGAAATGAGCAGGGATCTGGATCGAAGTTTTAAGGTATTAAAGAAAACAATATAAAATGAAGGCAGAGATGTAAGCTTTCTTTTGCCATGGTTACCTAATTGGGCATATTCAGACCCAGCCCAAGTCCCTGTTATAAAAATACTTTGAGATCATGTAGACTCTAGTTGTTATTTTTCGTATCTAACTTTACCATCTTCAGAGGTAATTGCTTGAAACATTTATTAATTATAGGTTTACCTAATGGTGGTTTTTAACTTCCATCATTCCCTGAACATTAATTGATTTTCTGAAAATAGCTATTCTTACTCATTCATTGACTTATTTATTCATTCGCTGACTTATGTCATAATGTACTCTTGCATGTTTATTTTCCTCTATAAATGTTAGTACATAAGCATTATTTGTTTAGATAGGCAAATGTAACTCATTGTCTACTGTCAAGAATTCCTTCAAGTTGGCACCTGTATCTTTTGACTTTCTTTCTTTCTTTCTTTCCTTTTTCTTTCTCTCTTTCTTTCTTTCTTTCTTTCTTTCTTTCTTTCTTTCTTTCTTTCTTTCTTTCTTTCATGAACTGAGGCATTACTGTATTTCTCCCAGGAGCCCTCGTTCCTTTTACTGGAGAATAATATGAAGAAATCAAGATTTTGAGGATGCTTCATACTTCTTGGAATCTTATGTAAAGGAATTTTCTGAGGCCCAGGTTGAAAATGGTTTTTTCCAGAGAGTTTCAGTATTTGCTTTAGTTAGATACCAAAGATTCTACCAGCCTCTAGTTACTTTAAATTTAATTATTGCCTGTCAGTTTTTACTACACTCATGTAGTTTAGTTTCTGTGTACACATCTAGGGGAAGGCTAGTTTGTGATTAGCAATTCTTAGAGGCACAATTCAATAAAGGACTATAGGGTAGGCTCAGATTATTTTCTGGCTCAACATACCTTGAGGATGTACTTTTTGGGTTGTCTGGCCTTTTGTGAGAGACTCCTTAATATGTCCAGATCCTGAAATTTTTCTTCCATTCCTCAATCCCTTTGAAGGCATGATAACTGAAGTTGAAGCCAACAGGTCTGATAAATTCTCCTCAAAAAGCAGACAGGTTCAGTATTTAGCTTTACTTTCCACGTTCCTGATTTCACATCACTTTCAGTCTTTGGATATCATTAAAGTCATTTTTTAATATCAATAAAGAATGCTATTTCATAGACTTATTCCAGAATTTACAGTTGTTAGTAGATGATTGTTTATGTTACCTAATCCTCCATGTTCTAGAACTTGAACATGCATATGTAGTTTTAAATTTCATTAATTTTTAATTAATTCTGTAGAATATTTTCCCGAGAGAGGAATTATAAGGTTTAAGAACACTTGAAGGGTTTGTATAAAAATAACCATATTTATTTTATTTGGGGAGGTTTTTCTTTTGACACAGGATCTTGCTGTGTAGTACAGGCTGGCTGGCCTTGAACTCACTATGTAGCCCAGGCTGGCCTTGAACTCATGGCAATCTTCCTGTCTCAGTCTCCTGAGTACTTGGATTACAGGTGTGCACCACCAAGTCCAGTTCAAATTTATTTTTATAATTTCAAAAATTGCTTTTTAAATCAATGCAATATTTTGTGCTACCATCAATGGATGATCAAAAGATGATTCTGATCCATGTAAAGAGAGAGCCGTGGTATCCTCTTGGAGCCCACAGAAAGGGATGGATCCGTGACCTCCACAGGTGCATGCCTAGCTGGACTCTCCAACGCAGGAATGGCGAACAGGGTAGGATAAAGTGAAGACAGCCAGTCGACAAGGACGACTGAAAGGCAGAGTGAAAAGCGAGGTGTATCTGTCCCGACCTGGTCAGAAGACTGACACCCGGGGGCTCTCCTTGTGGTGGGTGATTGATGACAACACGAGGTGTCACGCGACCCGTTGTCTTCCGTGGTTACTTGGTCTCAGTCTTTATCAGCTGTATGGATTTGTGTTCTGTCTCAACTGTTTCTTGAATGTCTTATCTGTCTTTTCACTTTTCATAGCGGTGTTGCTGAAAGTGAGCTGAAACAGATTCATTGCTCTATTGTAACCAGGGTCTTTATTAGATCCTTTTCATAATTCTCACTTTCTTTTAATGCCTGCAGTTTAAAACACTATTTTGTTTGACACATTTGTAGTTTCTCTTAACAAAGTTTAAGGCAAGTTCTCCGTGAGTTATAGAAGGAAGAGAAAAGCATCCTGTTACAAACGCTTTAATGAAACCCTGTGGGTCTGACTGCTAAGGTTTATGCCTGCTGGTCATTGCTTCTCATAAGTCATGTCCATCTCAAACAAGAAGATCCCAGACGGGAAGGTGCAAAAGGAAATTGAAAACTGGAATCCTTTCATTGCTGAACTTTCACTGCACTCATAATTCAGGAAGACCCATGCAATAGAGAGCAGGGTGGCAAAATAATTTTAAATTTACAGCTATTCTCAATTGTTTTGAATTTTAGTTTTTTTGTAAAGTGAACAAAATATGTTCAAACTCCAACAAAACAAAGAGTTGAAGTAAAAGAACACTTACATATGTTGTACCTACATTTGCTACTGTACTCTTAGAGACTTAGTTGGTTTCTCCTCAACTTGATATGCTGTTCCTTGTACACAGAACATCTTTACCATTTGATACACAGTTAGTCAGTCTTTGGGAATAGAAGTTTGTTAATTTCCCAGTAACATATGTCAAAGACATAAGCATATTCTCTGCCATGTGTCCAAACGAAAAGCTCAGTGACTCCTATTTTCAAAAGAAGAATTTACTTCATTTCCTCAAGAAAACAAATGTTATTTTTAGTTTGTTTCTAAATGTAACAGTTTTAATAGATTTGTAACATTTATGAGTGGCTCTGGAGTTTTGTGCTTTCTCCTGTCTGTTTGGTGTTCCCGTAACAAAATGCCTGAGACTGACTAATTAATAAAGAGATTTGAAGGCTGCAGGCCCAATATTGAGGCACCTCATTTAGTTGGCCTCCACTGAGGTCATTTGGCTGCATCATGGCATGGCAGAGAAGTAGATTCGAAGATGGCCACAGGCAAAAATGAGAAGGAAGTGAGTAGACCTGCTTTGCAGCAACTATGAGAGCTAAGCTGGTCCTGGCAGAGTCACACTATCCCCTATCCAGAATGAAGCTCATACCATCTAATCATCTCCTAAAGGACCCACACATCAACACTCTCACCTGGGAAGCTGGAGTTTGGAAGGCACGCTCAAGCTTTATCCAAACACAGAATTCACAGACTCACCAGGAAGGATCTTAGATAGGGAAAGTCACCAAAGAGCACTGGAAAGTCATAGATAATATAACATTTTATTAAAAGATGCTGACAATGCGCAAGATGTGAAAGAAATAATGGTAGAACAAAGTAATGAAAGTGCTGAATGATGAAGAGACATTTCCCTCCTTACCTATTAGGAATGGAAGGTAAAAGGACAAAGAAATGAAAGAACAAAGGAATGATTGAAAAATATTATATTTTGAGGTTACATACAAAAATAAGTTAAAGTTGAACTTATGATCAATTTATCTTATTTTATTGCATAAATTTAGTCACGATTTCCAATGGCATTATTTCCAAGTTTTCTGTAAATTTTGCCTTACCATATGTAAAACCCTGATTGAGGCCTGGAATAAGAAGTAAGTGACATCATACGTGTCCTCTAACATAATGAATGTAGACATTACCTAATATTAAAAAGTAATATAGTATTGATGTCAAATGTGAATCACTGTTAATAATAGCGTAATTCAGAAGGAGAGAAAATCTTGGGGGCCAAAATGATGAGGACATTCTTGATAAAGGAAAAGGAACATTAGGAGATATGTATAAGTTTAGAAATGAGAGGAGGCAGGTTGCTACCAGGGGAACACATGTTTCCTTTTTCTTTCCGAAGAATGCACGTGTGGTGGCTGTAGCTGTAGTAACTATCTTGAAAGTCAGTATAGCTGAGGCATTGTTAGTCTTGAGAGCAAACAACCTATTTTTAAGCCATAATTACTTGGGCTCTTGATAGAATCAAATGCAAATTCTCTTCTTGCCTAGTTCTATTAGAGGATAATCCTTTTCACTTTTCTTCCATTGACTTTGAAATTTTACATTGTCTTTTTTTAAATTTATAAATTGTTATTCTTTAATTTTTAGAAAACAAGTGACTTAAAATTGTTAAAAATTTGCATTTATCTAATGGGCAGGAATGTTAAGATTCCATCTTTCCCCCCAGAAGAATGGCCTTCATCAACAAATCAAACAGTAACAATACTGGGGAGGCTATCGGGCAAAAAGGAACCCCTCTATGTAAAACAATACAAGCACTTTGGAAGTCTGTATGCAGATTCCTTGAAGAGTTAGAAATTCCACTTGACCCAGCTATTTCCCCTCTAGGTTTCTTCCTGAAAAAGTTAAAGACATCATATAACAGTGATGCATACCTGTGTTTATAGCAGCACAATGCGTAATAGCTAAATCTTGGAAGTGGTGTATACCTCCATTAATGAATGGATAAAGAAAATGTGATATTTACAGACAATGGAGTACCCTTCTGATATAAAGATACACTTGAGTCATTTGTAGGCAAATGGATGCACCTTGAGACCATGATGTTAAGTAAAAAAATTAGACACAACAAGCTTAATTAAGCATGATTTCTCTTATATGAGAAACCCAAAGTGTAAATAAAAGATAGATAATAAGTAGGGAGATAGGTCCTTCACAAAGGGCAAGAGGATCAACAGATGGAAGGCGGAGAGGGAAAGGGGATGAGCAAAGGAATGAAGCTGTGTCATGTAGTGCACCGACTCCACACAAGGAAAGAAATCATTATCTATTGAGGAGATATGCAAAATAAATGAAGAGGATAAAGAGATGGATGGAGGGAGGGGAGAGAGGGAAGGAAAGGGGACCAAAAAGGCAGGAAGCTGTGTTATGTACATGCACTGACTCCACACAAGGCCTGGAAACATTAGGTAATACAAACCCATACTAATAAAAATTGTTAAAAATTAAAAATATTTGATATCTCTCCCCTTATATATAATAATCAAGAGTACTTTGTTTTTGGTCTTGCTCATCATTCATTGCTATCTTCCAAATGAGGTCCTATATTTTTCTTCTAGCTTGTGACTGATATTATTTCATTGATAGTCAAGTCAGAGTTGCAAATAGTTTTACAAATTTACTTTTGTAATATTCCTTTTGGCTCTACTTTTTTTTTACTGAATTTTATTCTGTATCTGTGAGGTCTAGAAAACAATCTATGTAAGTGTTTACCTAGTAATATATTTATTTAAGCTCCACTCTCTTCTAATTATTTCTTTGTGTACCTTTTCTCTTTGTCACTTTTTCTGATACAGTACCTTCCTTATCTTTGATTTTCTTTCCTTTATTTCTATTTTTGATAGTAGCTACCATCCTCAATAGCTCAGGCTTCTGGCTCCAATAGTCAGTCTTGCACACAGTTTTAGCAGTACCATGAAACTTTGTAGCATTACTGTCGCCATAACAGCAGTGGACCTATGGGATCCCAGATCTTCAGGGTCCTCAGGATGGATGATCCATTGACTCCTTTTGATATGGCTGTGCTGACAGCTCCAATATAATAGCAATAGTGGCACTTTGCTGATATCATTTTCCCTTTTGCTCCTCTTGCCCTTCCAACCATTATAAACAAATTTCTATTCTATACTTCTGCTTGAAATACCTTGAATTGTTTTTGTATTCCTAACTGAATTCTTATTAATAAAGTCTAGGTGAGAATATCAAAGATTATCTTAGTGTGGAAGGATGATACAACCTGGTCCCATTGATATCAGTACTGTCCAGATGACTTACTTTAATCAGTGAAATGGAGGTAGAAATAACATGCATCATATTCAAGCAGAAGATTTCAGTGACCAACAATGCTCCAAAGAAGGGAGGATCATCCATTCGAATTTTGGAAAGCAGACATGAATCTGAGGCATATATTGATGGACATATAATATAAATAAAAACATACAGCTGTAATTGTAAGCTATTAAGATTTTAAGTAATTTCTTATTGTAATATAACTTAGCTGAGGACAACATAATTTGGGATTATTTTCATTTATTATATTGGAAAAGAATTAGCTTAAAATAATGTATAACTTGGGGAATTTTCACTTATTTAATGTGAAGATAAATAGACTCTCATTTATTATATTAGTTAAAATTATATTATCTTCGGGCCAGGGATTTAGCCCAGTGGTTCCATCGCCTGCCTTGCAAGTGCAAGGACCCGAGTTTGATCCCCGGTACCAAAAAAAAAAAAAATTATATTATCTTCAATTCCGAAAATTATTTCACTAACTTTTTAAATATTGCCTCTCTTTACTTTCAACCTGCTCTGTCTAGTAATCAAATTAGAAAGATGCTCACTTGCTTATCATATTTTCCTTAACTTTTAACCTCTCTTTCCTATCTTTCACATGGATAACTCTCTGTGTTACAGTGTAAATAATTTCTTCTGACTTCTAGTTCACCCGTGTCTAGTATCCTGATTAACTCTCCAAGACAGGATGATTTTGTTTTTCCTTCTGTAATTTCTATTTTGTTTCCTTTTATTGCTGTTTGCTGTTTTTTCCTTTTGATTTATATTCTTTCTTTTGTCTCCACTTGTGTAAAATACACTTATTTTGTAATCTTCTTAAATTTGTTTCTATTAAAATAGATTTAAAGTCTGTCTGTGAGATTCATTCTGTTAGGTTTGGTTGGTCCCTTGTGTTGTTCTTATCTGCCTTTTGTTGTTGTTGTTGATTTTCTCTCTGGACGCTCTGTCCATTATGGAAAGTGGTTTTGAAGTCTCCTGCCATTATTTTATTGCTGTTTGTTTTTGTAGTTCTGTACATGTTTGCTTTATATATTTAGTTGCCCTAAAGTTGGTGAATATATATTTATTATTATTTTATATCTTTGATGAATTCTTCCATCCTTATACAATGTCTTTCTTAGTCTTAAGACATATTATTGCCCCTACTGCTTTTTGTATAAAACTTGCAGTAAATACCTTTTTTACCTCTTCACTTTCAATGTATGTGTTGTCTGTGTTAGTTACTTTTCTCTTGTTGCTGAGACAAAATACCTGGCTCCCAAAGTTAAAAGTAAAGGGGTTTATTTGGCTTACAGTTCATACAGGTCTCCGTCCATAATCGGCTGGCTCCAGGGCAGGGATGGCAAACAGGAATTGCGGAGGAGAAACAATATGGTGTGCGCAAGGTAGCAAAGGCAACAAGGGAGCTTAACAGGGTCTCTCTGCCCTTTTATACTATTCAGTCTACTTAGGCCACTCACACTCTTAACCCTAGGGCCCTTGAGCCTAGCATCACATCATGAATCAATTCCAGCTTCACACACTCTTGATCAAGCCTATGATCACATGAGGCTTTGGGGTGACATTTAGACTCAAACCATAACATTCTTCCCTTTTCCCCCCGAAGACTCATGTACATTCCTTTACACAAAAGGCATTTAGTCCATCTCTAAGAGTTGTCAAAGTCCTAACAGTTTCTGCATTGCTGAAAACTCTAAGTCCAAAATCTCCTGTGAGATTTAAGGCAAATTCTTAGCTACAAGCCCCTATACAAATGAAAAGAAAATCAAACACTTTCAACATACAAAGGCACAAGATAGACATTACATTCCAAAAGGTACAAACAGGATACAAAGGAATGGGACCAAAGCAAGTCCAAAATCCAGCAGGGCAAACATTAAATCCCATGGTTCCATTTTCAGCATCCCCAGCAATCTGTATCAGGTTGGGAACTACAAAGGGCTTTGGTTGCTCCGTCCCTATGGCACTTCTGGTTGTTGTAGCTCCCATGGCTGCTCTCTTGGGTCAGTTCTGCTCCCTACTAGCAGCTTTCCTCAGACAAACCATGCTCCTGGCTTCTCCGAACTTCTGGGGTCTCCACTGCACCTTCAGCTTCACACTCAGCTTCACACTCTGCCCTCTCAGGGGCGCCCTGCCTGCCTCCCAGGCCTTCTTCTGAAATCTGAGTGGAAGGCTTTCTGTCCCCATAACTCTTACATTCTGCATGGACCTAAAATCAGTGCCACCTGGGTGATGCCAAGGTCTGCCTCCAGTTGGAGCAATAGCCAGGCTTCCTTTTCTCTTGGCTGTAGGGGTCCAGTGCCTATGAGCCAAATCCCCAGAAACAACTTCCCCAAGCCGCCATTTTGGAGCAACTTCCTTAGGGTGATGCCATTTTGGAATAACTTCCCTAGGCCACCACCATTCTGGAACATGGTACTCTGGGACTTCGTTTTCAAAGCAAAATCTTTCACCTTTACAACCCTGAGACTGCAAAGGGTAGAGTCCTGCTGCTTCCTGTGATGCCCTCAGGACATCTTTTCTATTTTCCTATTCCTTCTCAGCAATCAAGATCTCCTCTGCTCTATCTTTGCTGTCCACGGCTTTACTAGAGCTTCCTCTCTGGCCAAACTCAAAACATTTTAAATAATTTTGCTGGGCTCTTTGCTCTTGAGTCTCCACATAGATCTGGCTAAAAGCTCCCAATAGTAGCCATGCCACTGCCTCAATACTGGACTGCCCTGAAATTTCTTCTGCAAGATTAATTAGTCTACCACCCCTAATCTCAGTCTCTGGAAAAGTTTCTGGATACAAACAAAATGCAGACAAACTTTCTGCCAAGCCATAACACATATTGTCTGGAGCCCAAGAGCCGATGCAGTCCTTCTTCCTAGCAGAAACCTCCCTATCCTGGTCTTTACAAGCTTTCTGGTCTTCTGAGCTCTGATCATTTGGTATTTGGTCTGTGGTTACAATGACGATTGTGTAAAATATTTTATACTTATAAAGTAAATATATTAAGCTGATAGTAGCAACTTAACTTCAATGCATATAAAAACTCTACACTTTTATTTCTCCTCTCTCACACTGTTTTAATGTCACAATTTATGTATTTTCTATTATCCATTAACAAATTTTCATGTAGTTATTCTTAATACTCTTAGCATTAATAATAAAATTAGAAGGGATTTTTCATTATGCTAGCATAATATTCTGCATTTATTATATATTTACCTTTATGACTTAGCTTTATAGTTTCGTAAGCTTTTTCTGCTTACAATATTTTCATTTGCACCTGAGCAAGAAGGCCTTTAGCTTTTCTTTTAAATCAAGTTTAGTGACTAGCTACTTATACATATTTTTGAAGTTCTTTTCTTTTTTTCATTTTTGAAAACAGTTTTGCTGGGTACAGTATTCTTGGTTAGTGCATTAGTCACTATCTCATTGTGGGACAATATACTTGACACTTGCAACTTAAGGGAGGATATATTTGTTCTGACTCATTATTTCAGTGGATTCAGTGCATGGTTAGCTGGCTCCAATGTAGAAATGGCATCATGGAAGGGCATGGCAGAGGGAAGCTGCTCAACCCATGGTGGCCAGGAAACAGAGAAGTGAGAATACACTCTTCCAAGTCACACCTGCAGTGACTTACCTCGAGGCAAGCTCAACTTCCTAATAGCACATTAAGGTAGGAACTCATCAATGGATGAATCCACTGGTAAGCATAGTTCCCTCATGATCCAATGAGCTTCCAAAGCCTCCATGTCTGAATGCATGAGACCTTAAGGGTACATATTAGATCTAAGCCATAACATTACAACCCTGGTTCCCAAAAGGCTCATGTCCATTTCAATATGTAAAATGCATTTAGTCAATCTCTAAGAGTTGCCAAAATCTTAACAGTTCCTGCATTGCCAAAAAGTCTAAGTCCAAGGTCTTCTCTGAGACTTAAGACAAACTCTTACCTGTGAGCTATTATAAAAAAATTTAAAGAAAGCTAAATTTTTCCAGTGCACAGTGACAGAAAGTAAGCATTCTCATTCCAAAGGGAAGAAATAGGGAAAAGAAAGGGTTTGGACAAAAGCAAGACCGAAAACCAGAAGGGCAAACTAGAAGGGCAAAAATAATTTCAGATGATCCTTTAGTTCCATGGCCACCACCTTGAGCAGTCTGTGCTGAGACATGAGCTCCAAAGGACTTGGGCACCCCCTGAACCCATAGTGACCTTGCTGGTTGCAGATCTAATGGGCCTTCCCTTGGGGTGGTTCTGCTCCCGGCCTGCTGCTTTCTTCAGCTGATATCCCACATACCTGGTGTTTCCAACTTCCTGGTGTCTCCCTTGCACCTTCTTTTTCACTCTTACAGCTTAAAGCATTGCCCTCATGGGTGCTCCTGGAAGGGACTGTGGCACTGCTACACACTTTCCTGGCCTCCTACCCTTTCTTCTGAAATTTGGATATAATCACAGCAACAAGGTCACTTCTGAGAACAACTTCTATATTAGTCACTTTTCTGTCACAGGGACAAAATACCCAACATCCACAACTTAAAGGAGAAGAGGTTTATTTTCACTCACTATTTCAGTGAGTAGAGTTCATGGTTGGCTGGCTCCAAGGCAGAAATGACATTGTCACCAGGAAGCAGAGGAAAGAGAGAAGCCGGGGACAAGAACACACCCTTTCAGGAGACTTACCTCCAACCACTATCTACTTCCTAACAGTACATTGACTGGGGAACTCATCAATGGATTAATCCCCTCAGTAATGACCAACCACCTTCCAAGAGCTCCAACGCTGAACATATAAGATGTTTGAGGGACATTTTAGATCTAAACCATAACAGGTAGCTTTTTTTTCTTTTAGCATTTTGGATATATTATATTCTGGCCTGTAATGGTCCTGATGGAAAACTTGTTGATTATCTTATGAGGTTGCTCATATATGATATTTGTTTTTCTTTTGCTGCTTTCACAACAATTGTCTTTATCATTAACTATTGACAATATGATTGTAATGGTTCTCAGTCTAGATTTGGCTCCTATTTGGAGTCTTTTCAGATTCAAGGATCTGAACTTCTACTTCTTCTCACACACTTGGGAAATTTCAGACATTTTAAAGAAATAATAAGCTTTTCTCCTCTTCTTTCTCTCTCCTCTTTCTGGGATATGCATGTATTGCTTCATTTGATAGTGATCCATAGGTTCTCAGACTTTGTTTGCTATTTGTCATTATTCTTTCTTTTTCTTTCTCTTAATGAGTAATTTCAGATGACCTGTCTTCAAGTTTTCTGAATCTCCTACTTGACCAAGCCTGCTGTTGAAGTTTTCTAATAAGTTTTACAGTTCATTTACTGTCATCTTCAGCTCCAGAATTTCTGTTTGGTTCTTTTTTATGGTTTCTACCTCTGTTGATATTCTCCTTTTGTTTATATATTATTTTCTTGATTTATTTTAGGAAGCTTTCTGAAATTCCTTGTATCAGTCTGAGCTTCATGAGCAACATTTTGAATTATTTTTCAGGAAACTTATGGGCCCCCATTTCTTTAGGGGTGTTTCCTGGGAATTAATTTTGTTCCTTTACTTGTGTCATCTATCCCTGATTATTCATGCTCCTTATAGGTTTGTATTACTGTTTGAGCAACTGAAAGAACTGCCTCCTTTCCTCATCTTCATCGACTGGCTTTTCCAAGGAGGTAACAACCAATTAGCCTGGTTAGAGATTCTAGGAGCCCCTTAGACCTTCATGTCGATGTGGTCTTTCCACTCCTCTCCTTCCCTCTTGGAGAAAAGTACCTTTTCTCATTCTCATAAAGTTGTGGAGGCTACAGTTACCTTCCCACTCCTTTTCTCTAAAGCAGTGCACTAAAAATCTGAGATGTCTGGTGAACGCTTCACTTCTCTCCCTTCCTCCTGGGGGATAAGTCTCAGAGTTACATGCCTTTTCCCTGTCTTGCAGAGCTGTGCCAGCACAGTAAGATATCCCCCTATTTTCTTTGTTCTTAGCTACCCTCAGACATCTGAGTTACAGTTATCAGCTTTGGTCCCAGAGAAATTCTTTTCAAGTTCTTTGTGTCTTGAAGAAAGAACAGGACAAGACATTAAAAAGGAGGAAAAGATTTACATTTACTGAAAGTAGAAAAGAAGTATGCTCTGCAGAGTGAGATTGGGCTGGTAAAAGCCTCACAGTGACCACGAGGATAATGTTGGGGATCGTTTTAGTCTGAAGTTCCTATATTGCTTTTCCCTCATACAAAAGGAATGTGGGATGGTTGTCCTATCAGAAACTCCTTGCCTGGTGCCAGAGATGAGCTGTCCTATAGAAGACTCACTGGGTTTCGTGCCAAGTGCAGATGAGGAATTGAAATTGGCACTTTCCTGATTCATCCTATGTCCAGGGAGTGCAGAGTCATCCCGGATTCTGTGGTCTGCATTGGGTCTCATGACTTTGACAGATTACACCTACTTGCTTGATAGATTTGACCAAGCCCTGATCTCCTACCTCATTATTGCAGTTCCATCACTGTTCGTTCTGAGGAGAGATAGAAACAGATTCCTGTGGCAGTGCATTGAAAGACCTGAACATGGAATACAAGCTCCACTTTCTTTTCCTTGAGGAAGAAACCACAGCCAAAGACAATTTCTCAAGATGCTGAGATGAGCTTGAGTCAGGGGAAAACTCATGTGGGCAAAGTGCATTTGCTTTTCGTCCATATTTCAAGAAAGATGCCCTTAGTTTGGGGGTCGTCCAGGCACTGCTACATCTCAAGTGGATTCTGGGCATCTCAGCACATGTTTTTGGCCCATGTATAGTTGTTAGGTCAATGTTTCTATGGAGTCAACGGCTGAGAATTCCTGTTCTACTATCTTGATGCCACTGCCTCTCACATTCTTCTTGGTGGAACATTTCTTAAATCTTTGTATATTTAGTCTTTATCCAAGAAATTTTTACTTGAGGTCAGTAGCTTTTCAAAATTAAAATTGGTTCATGTATGTCATTTTTATTTAGTTGCTCCATTTTGGTAGAAGTTTTACCCAAGCTAAAAGTATAATTTTAAGTGATGTCCAGCCCCCCACCATGTGAAACATACAGAATTTTAAATACTCATTAATTATAAGTTAGTGTTATTATAGGGGATTAAATGTGAATTATCTTCAAAAAATGTAATTTTAAGCAATCTTAACTATCAGACATTTTCCTAAGTGATTCAATTAATTGTTCTCAAAGTTGGGAACTAGTAAGCCCTGAGAGTATGTCTTTATTGGCCAGAGGAATTCACACTCTTTAGTTTGAGAAACACTGTCTTAAATGTTGATTTCCATGAAAGCCTCCTAAAAATACTTTACAAAATGTTATACAGCTGGACTTGGCTGAATTTTATTATTGTAGGAGTTTAAGACAGCTATTGTTAGAGATAATGATGGTTGTGTTCAACTTAATGGTAATTGTATGCAAATTTTAGAATTTGCCACAAGCTTACTACTTGTGGTAAACTTGTGGGAGTAGTTGTATTTCCTTTTTCTTTTCAGGAAAACTGCCAGTATCAGGATTCACTGGCTGCCTCAAAATTGCAGCTGTGGTTGTTTTCTCAAATTACTAGGAAATTAAAGCAGAGTTTTCAGCAAACTTAAAAATTATTATACAGCAAAGACTTTTTACTTAGAAATACAGTTAATAAATGAGGACATTTGGAGGAAAAGATGAAGTGAAAAGAAAATAAGGGATGAATCAGGAAACTGTTAAATTAACTTTAAATTAACTAACCATTTTTATAAAAGGCAGGAAGAAAAGGAAAAAAAAAATCTATGCCTGAAATTTCTCTTCCAAGAATGAAATTTGTCCACTTTCCTCTCGTCTTTTTAAAAATTTAATCTAAATTAAGTTTGAAGTAAGTTTAAAAGCTAAATATAAATAATGTGTCTAATAAGTCACTTTAGTGTGAACAGAAATCAATAATAGCTCACAAGATGGAAGTACAGATAAAGCTATTACTCTGTAGAGGCATTAATAGAGATCGCTACTGTAATTCAATTAAATGAGATAATACATAGACAAGTAGGTAAATGTTTTAAAATAATAGTAAATTCTGCAATCTCACTTCTGTTACTGTCCATAAAAATGAATGTGTGTGAGTTCTTATCCAGAGTTAGATTTCCTTATGTAAAACTTTTTAAAGTTTGCATGGTACTTATTATCTTTCTATCCATTGTCATTATATCCATAAAATTAACTACTCTAGAAAACTTATTTCAGTTCAAGCAGAGATTTTAAATGTGTTATGAAGATTCATGATTCATGCTACATAATTCTCTCAAGTAAAATTAAAGACAAAATACAACTATGATTAGTATTCTGAGATGAATTCATCATGAATTCATCATGAAACTATATAGCAGTCATTTTATGCTCAGGCTTAACAGTTAATTTAACAATTTTTAAAACTACCTTAAAAAATAAGACATTTTTCTCCATATTATGGATTGAGTTTTCTCATTCTTCATCCCTTGACTATACTTTCCTAGTACTTGGCAGAGTGAAACTTTAATATCATTCTCCTTCCTGCTATTAATACTTCCAAGTCTTAATACTTAATGCTGACATTTTTCACAAATTTTCCTGGACCTGTTGGTTGCTTAAGACCATTGAAAAATCATAGTCGGTTTTTGGAAAGTAAATCAGAATGCAGTTTCTTAATATGCAATTGTCAGTTCTGATTAGGCTTTGTATTTTTTCAGAAAAACAGTTAACTTGCTTTATAAATGAGCAGTTCTTTAAAAAACACAGAAGTTTTGGTTAGTTGCACACATAAAATAATTTCATTTCTAAATTTGTAAAATGTATACTTTCTAATATTCATTGAATGATTTTCCAGGAAATTACGCAAAAATAGTTTTTCTTATAAATCATGCATATGGTAGATATTCAAAATACGTGAGTTGTGCTTACATTAGATTGAGAGTAGCAAAATAAATATAAGAATAAATCTTTTCTGGAAAAATATTGAAATCCAAATTTGATCATACACTATTCTCTTACATATTAACTATGTGGATTAATTTATCATATCATTTTACATACACACTTTCAAATAAACACTAATTATACTTGCATATAGAATACAAAAATAATTTAACATTTTTTATCTAAATATATTTGCATCCTGTATAATAACTACATAATACATTATAAGTGTTCTGAAACTCTAACCCAAGCTCAAACATCCTAAATTTGTCCTTTATTCTTTAATACTGCTTTTAAGCTTATGATATCTTTTGCCAAATTTTTGAATTAAAAGCTTTCAAAAATCTTGCATAACAGGAATGTCTTATCTATGAGAATTTTAATAAGTATAAAATTACCTTCATAAAAAGCCTAAAAATAAAAACAGTGAAATAAAAATAAAAACAGTATCCTAATGATTTGGCATGTCATAATGTTATTTAATTTGAATATTTGTAAGGAGTGTATAAAGAGAAATGTAGAACCTATCTAAGAAAGATTCTCAAATGTACTGTAAATGCTGAAAAAAGAAAGAAATTTCGCTTGGAGTTTTAAATGCCTTGCAAAAATTCCATCAGGAAGTTCATATTTTCATAAATGGCATGATGAACTGAGAGGACATCCTCTAATTTAGCAGTAAATGTGGAGATAAATGGTCTAATTAGTTACGGCAAAGTGATTTGTGCTTGATTATACCATGAGTCCTTGATTTTCCTCCCTACAAGAATCATCATAATGAATAATTTTTAGCACTAATTGCACAAAAATGATAATACTCATAGTGTTACCCTGGAGGACTGGTTATCAAAATTTGATTTGCTCAGAAAACAATGGTGGTGCCATTGAAACTAAGCTAAGGCTGAGCCAAGGTCTCGAGCCAGCAGATGTCAGAGATTTGAGCACCAGCACTGCAAACACCACATTAGTGCAGACAAGGGGAACAAGAAGCCTAGCAATTAATGATGGCCTTGTGCTTGATTGATGGAACTGGAAAATTCAAAATGTTGAAATAAATCACCAGAGCAGGGGTGAGGGAAACGAGAAAGAAAAAGAGATATGGAAAGAGCGTGTAAGGAGATTCATAGACTTGACACAAGTAACTCTTTTCTGTTAAACTTTCTCAGATTTCAGGAATTATGAAAAGAGAGAGAAAACCATTGGGATGAACCATATATTTAATTAAATAATTTAACAATTTTGACATACGATTATTACATTTTTATAAATCAGATACACAAGCTTAAATATCACATGGTTTCCCTCATATGAGAAACCCAAAATATAAATAAACAGCCAAACAAAAGATAGATAATAAGAAGTAGGGAGTTATCTTTCTCAAAGGGGAAAGGATCAAGATTTGGAAGCAGAAGGAGGGAGGGCAGGGAAAGGGGATGAGAAAAGGGATGAAGATGTGTTATGTGCATGCCAACTTCCTATGAGGAATGTAAACATTGTGTACTGTAAACATGCACTAATAAAAAATAAAAACTGAACATATACACACACACATATATAATCAGTGGTAAAAAAATTACATTTTCATATATTTCAACATAACCTAAAGCACCTAATTTAGTGTCTACCTCTTAATGAGGGTTCAACACAAGACAATTTTTCTCATTTCCTCATATAGTGCAGTTTGCAATTATTTTCACCTTCCCACATCAGCACTCTTCAGTTCAGCAGAGATGCAGGAGTTGCAGAGTACTGATGTAAAAGGAATAGGAAAAGAACTTCCTATAGACAAGAACAGGAAAATGAAAAAAGCCTGGCACTCAACAGATGTTTATCGAAACTTTTACAAATGTAAGAGAGGACAGAATAGACATGCTTGGGATGGTGGCAGAGCAGCCATTAAGGAAAACGAACAATTTCTGAAACCTAAGCTTTGTTCTTCAACATCATATGACAATTTCAGTCCAACCTACAATATGTCTCCCATTTGTTTTTCTGTTGCTTCTCTGCCCTCAGCATCTTTGAGGAAAAGATCATTTCCATGAACATACATAGCTATGATTAAAGCACCCTTAAGACTTCTAGCATCTCTAGATTCCAATTTTTGTACCTGCATGGCCAACTCTGACATGCATCTGAGCCATCTCCAGAAACTGTGAATGGATGAGGTCTGAGAAGCATAAATGTGGAGATGGAGGAATCAGAAGAATCCCAGAACAGATAGAATTGAAGGTGATCTTGGAAAGATGGCTAGATTGAGTACAGAAGGTAGAGAGAGGAGTCCAAATCGGGAAAGGGAACATCGAGACTTGGGTTGGTGCATAGCATGAAGCTAGCCAAAGAGATAGAGAAGAATGCATTAGGATGATATGATGATATAATAGTGCTAGTTAGTGCATACGCCCATATGACTTTGCCCTCTTTATGTTTATCTTGGATTTGCCTTGATGTCTAAATTATATTTGTGTGCATTTATGCACTTATATGTAAGCTTCTACTAAAAACTAATCTTAAAATGAAAGGTACTTAGCAGAGAATAAGTGCCATCACTCTTTCCATAGCTATATGCCAGGTGTCAAAACAGTTAAAGTGGAAATAATGATTAAAATAAGAGAAATTTGAAATATAGTATCATGCTTAAAACATGGTTTGCATTGGATTTTTTGTCTATTTATTTTGGAATTTTTGCTTTATCTGTAGCATATTGTTAAAGAAAATTCTGATTTTCAATCATTTTGGAATTGTTTGAGTAAAATAGTGACTTTAGCAATTGCTCAAAAAGCCTAGGGTATATTTATTTTTCTTTAATATTACAATACCATGGGTGTTTAATCCTCTGAAGCCCCAAGATGTCTTTTACTTTCATACTTTATGTTTTTGTAATTTGCTTTGTGTGGAATAGCAATATTAACAGATTTGTTTTTACACAAATTTATTTGCTTGATATAGAACCTACCATTACCAATAACTCTAGAAACCCTTTCTCGTTCCTTCATGCTTTTCTCAAGGAATCTTTACCATATAACTAAAGTTGGGGTCAAAAACTAGAATTGAAAGGAAGATGGATTGTTATGGCTTTGGCCTAAACCTTTATAACAGCAACATGACAGTCATGGAAGCCTTTGTCAGGCATATTATGTGGGAACAGAAGGTGAGGAAAATAAAATTAAAAGGGAGTATGAGAAATTGCTTTGAGAAAATAGAAGATAAATGAATAGTAAGAGCAAAAGGAAAGGCAGAATAGAGATTTAGTAACCAGGGAGACACAGTGGTGGGCTTCCACGTCAGCTCTCCATGCCCTCTCTCACTAAGGGCTAGGCTGGGATTTAGGCAATAAAATAAGAGCCAGGCCATAATTTAATGATCTTCGCCATCTCCCTCTGTCCCCGTGTGCACGTAGCTCCCTCTGTTGGACTGGTGCTGTTTACACACAAGTGATATTTGCTTTTGGAGGATGCAGCCAAACAGAATTTCCTTCTGATATTTTACATCCAAAAGACAGAAAAATGATCTCTTCTTAGTGTTTCTACATATGTATTAGTGTTCTAAGTAGTGATAACCAAGACAAATTGTTCACACAATTTAAGCCTTTTCCTGCAGGCCTTTATTCTAGTACAGAAGTTTGAGTATTTTGTAGCTCTACCACAAGGACTCCCTCACACCAAGCATTCAAAATTGCAGCCACATTAAAGGGGAGGTTTGGAAACCTTCCTATTAGAAAGCAATCACAATAATTTTCAGCAACCGCTGGATCTCTGTGACTCTGATTTTAATAACAAAGCCCCTTTTCCCAAATGGGTGAAAGGTACACATTTTTCTAATAGTTGTGTTTGAAGATAAAACGCAAGGCCTAGGAATTTCAGAGGTTTGGACCATTTGGGGGCAGCCATAATGAAGGCTATATAATACATTCATCTGTAAATGCTTCTTAATGTGCAACATGTAAGACTGGACGTTTGATCCATTGCTCAATATTTTATTACACAGCACACTGCGCTTCTTAAGCTGGAGTGTGGGTTTTGAGAGATTGTGGAGATTGGAACCGACGCAGTTATATTTCTGAGGTGCCTCAAAACTTAAATGTACATTGGAATCTCCTATGTTGTACAGAAAGGAATAAATGGGTGGATTTAACCCTAAGGCTCTTCTGAGGGTTCCTGTGTTCACCTTATTGGTAATGACCATGGCCTGTTGTAAATTAACTTTTCCTTGACCTTCATTACAGGACTATGTAGTTTCAAATTCATATCCCTGGGAATTCTCAAGAACTAGGTTGCGTGTCTGTCTGTCTGTCTGTGTAGGAAGGGCAGGGTAATCTGAAGATGAGCTAGGTAGGGAGAGGGATGGAAAGCAATTCTTAGGACATTTTATAGAATTTTGATCCTATTATTTTTCTTGAGTAGGATTTATTTTGAAACACACTATAGAATGTTGAAATGAAAGTTACATTGCACGCATTGTCTATTGTTATAGTATTGTATAACAATAAGGAAAAAAGAATCTCTGAAGCTATGACTAGTAAGTAATATTTATTATAGAAAACTAATAGAACATCATAGAATTCAACAGGAAAGAATCTGAATTAGGCCTAAAAAGATTCTTTAATGAAGGATTATCATGTTTCTCACATGCCAAGGATGTTCCTGTCCTGATTGGTTTCCTTCTGGGGTTGCGTGGTTCTTTGGTGACTCAGGCCTTTGTTTATGTCCCTCTGTTGTCAGAGCTGATTTTACTGCATCCTGAAATCTGCCCCCAGCTTCTGTACTGTTCCACTCCTGGTACCACAGCAATTTAAAGCTGTTTCCGTGTACTAACTTCACATTTCCAGGGGAAGGAACATGTTTACCTCAGGATGCCCTCTAGGTTTAAACTGAAAAGTGGGCATTGAGGATAGTCCAGGGATGTTCCCGATCTACTTAATATAAAGTTTGTGTTAGATTGTCCCCCAAAATGTGTAGAAAGGACACCAATCAATGGCAGATTTAATATTCCTACTTCAGAGTGCAGACAATTCTCTGAAAGTTAAATTAAAAATCAAACCTTTTTGTAATAATATTCAATATAAATTCTCTTGAGTGCATTCCAGAAATTAAATTGAGTGGATTAACCTGACAGTTTGTTTTGTTTTCTATGGTGCTTTGAGATTTCTAAAATATTGGAGTTGTTGAGAATGGTTTTCTTACATGTAATATAGATGATCATCCAATTTCTATTAAATTCATTGTACTATTACTTGTACTCTAGATAAAAGAAATTGTAACAATAAAAGGTTATACTATAATATAGCAAAGACAACATTAAAGTTATAAAATATATATTGAGAACTCGACACCATTTACATGGTGTATAAAAGGAGTTTCTAAAGGATTTGATCCATTTTAGAGTTTGGATCAGGTTTCAGTATTTGCATGAATACAAATATTCATTTAACTGCACAAAGAGAATTTAGACCCAGGAACTAGATATCATCTCCAAGGTCCTGCCTACATGGTCTGCTTCCTATAACTTGGTCCCATCTTCTAAGGGTCTGTTCAGCTGTGAACTCATCAATACATTAATCCATTAGTGGAGTTAGTGATCTCACATTACAGTCATTACTTTAAGATTTATTAAAAGCAAGTCATCCTCTTAGTGGTGAAATAGTTTGGGCTAAAAGCAGAAAAATAGTTCTCTTTACCAGATTTGATAAGACTCAAGAGTACAGGAATGGTTTTTGGAAAAGATGCTATGTAGCACTCAAAATATTTGTAAAATCAAGTATTGTCATTTTTCTAAAATAACAAGGATATTTATTACATAGTACCATTTATATAAGTGAACTGTATGTGAGGTTGAAGTGAAATGGAACTGTTTTATATTGTTACAATCTAGTTCTGTTCTAGAGACAAGACCAAGTTGTAATAATGCCCATTAACTTTTCAGTATATTAAATACTTACCTTTTTTATATTTTTATCTACTCATTACTTGCACTAAATTTAATCTCAAATATTCCTCACTAACTAGTCATTTGTCTTCATATTCCTATTTTCCAAACAACCCTCCTAAAAAGGAAGATTAAAAGAGGATAAACTAATCATCATCTGGCACCAATAAAAATAAAGAGCTGTGTATATTTAATCCTTTAACAATAGTACGCTAAAGGCATTATGTTCTTTAGAGAAGAAAAATTGAGCATGTGAGAGATGAAAAATTGTTCAAAAGCAAGTAGCCTGTAGACTTTGGAACTGGGAGTAATGAGGCCTTTGTGTTTGCTTGCATTTGGCTTCCTCATTTCCTATATGCTAAGTCAATAGTTCCTGCTTCTTATAGCAAGTTGATTCTACTCAGCTTGGCTTCTGTGGTCTCTCATTACCTGGTCAGCCTCCCTTTTCATCTGCTTTCCAACTCTACACCTTCATTCTATCTGGAGCCAGACGGCACAGTCTCTCCTTTATATAAATCCAAACCCTAAACTCTCCATGATAACTCTACTCCTTATTGTAAATAAAATTCCCTGCTCCTGTTTGTCTTGACCTTATTGTCTGTCTGCTATTTTCCCACGTATTTCTTCTGTATTGTGGTTTGATATATGCTTGTCCCTGCAGGCCTATTTGCCTGTTTTCTTTTCTTCTCCTGCATCTTTGATAGCATCCATGTTACTTCTGTGACTCACTACCTGACTTGAAAACGGGCTGCTTCTCCTCTACATCTGTTGTTTACTGAATAATCAGTAACCACGAAGCCTTACTCAGTGTGCAGCACAGTCCACAGAAGTGTGTGGGATCTAACAGGATTGACTTGGAATCAACTTTTATGACCATTTTCTCAGAAAAAACAAAAAAATTGTTTATGTTCAGGAAAAACAGAAAATACAAAGGTAATCTTTTATCTAAATGTAAAAATATAAAGTAGAACCTTTTTTATTTCCTTGTGATACATACACACAACTTTTGTTATTTTCTATGACAACAGATAATGGAAAGGAAAAAGAAAGGAGAAAGAGAAAGAAGAGATCCTGTACCTGGCAGAATACATCTTTTAAGAATTTTATCTCTTTTCACCAGTTCTGGTGACATCTATGTTTTTATTTCATGTGTTGGTCAGCTTTCTATTGCTGGATCAGAACACATACAACTTAAAGAAGGAAGGCTTTATTTTGGCTCACACTTTCAAAGGTTTCAGTCTGTGGTCAGCTGGCTCCAAGGCAGACACATCATGGCAGAAGAGCCTGGCAAGAGAAGATTGCTCAACTCAGGACATCAGGGAAGCACAAAGGATGGGTAGAGCATGATGGAGGGAGGGCAGGAATCACACAGCCTGCTTCCTCTGACGTGGTCCCACCTTCTAATTGCCCATTCAGCTCCTAACTAATCAACAGGTTAAATTCATTGGTGAGGTTAATGCTCTCATGTTCAAATCATCTCTCTCACAGCCCCTTAATCCACTCAGGTTGACAATCAAGGTTAATCAGCACACTACATCTGAATTCAAGGTGCAGAAAATGAGGTACTCAACGAAATGATATTGCACTTACGAGCAGTTGAGGAAACTAATGGGTTTTAACCCTCACTCCAGAAATAGAGATTCTATGAAAAAGGTCAGGCCCTGGATCTCATGATTCTGCTGCCAAATTGAACAATCATCAAACGCTCTGTGGTTTTATACACCATTTCCCCCAGTTAATTACTACTTACATGGGGCAGTGTAATTTATGTTTTCATTTCACATTTAACTGCATTCCAAAGAGTTTCATAAGCATTTCCCTGAGCTCACATTCCCATCTCCAGTTAGATGGCATGAAGCAAGAGGGGATTTTGTACTAATATTTTGCATGTTGGAATGTAGAGCCGGAAGATTTTCATAAAGAAGTGAAGAGGAACTGAGAATGATGGGAATAAATGCATTTTCTTCTGGGAATCCTCACTGTTGCTAACAAAGTTGCTCCACTGCATTAGTGATCTACACATCAGGAGACACAGGGTGCTTCTCCTGCATGCTTCTTTCCTTCTAGCTTTCTCTTTATCTGGACCTATATGGACAACTATCATACCATATATGACAAAGGAGAAAAGAAGTCAATTATTTTTTCACAATTTATCTCTCACCTTGACCCCAGTTAGGGCAACTGATATTTATGAGACGCTTGATCCAAAAATCCTCTACACTTAAGGTTCAATGACTTCAAAAAACAGTGCCAGCTTTCCTTGATTCTGATGTCTAGTTTTCTGAGGTTGTTCTTGAGACTGTGTCTTCTTCAAGGGCTGTTTGAGGGCAAGAGGGGCTCTGCAGCTCCCTGGTCTCGGGTCAACAAGGTTCTTGGCTCCTGAATCCAGGTGCCCCTTAGGTTCTGCCCTAGGTGCACATGTCCAGTTCTTATCTTTATTTCTTTAGATGTTTGTTCCAGTACATCTTTGTGTAAGTAAAAACTTTCCTATAATGCTCCCCATGAAATCTCATCCAAAGCAAAATGACTCAACTCCAGCTGGAAATTTGATTCCAGATATCAATATTTTTACATCTTGCAGCTGATTTGTACTTACAGTTCCTACATCCTTTGGATATTTTTTTCTATTCTGTCATTTATCTTTTACAATAGAATATTTAATGGAATCTGAGGCCTTTTAGATATGTATCTAATTTCTATTTTTTCCAAATAATCACCTTGAAAATAAATTTAAAACTCTGTTGGTTCTGGATATATGTTATATTTCTTTGAACTGCCTTTCCCTAAGTTAATACAATTTTTATTTGGTTTTGTTTGTTTTACATCACAGGAAATAGATGCATTTTTGTTGAAAGAATGGATGAATTAATTTGGTGATCTAATTCTGAGTTGGAATGCTCAAATAATGAAAAACACAAGATTCTTTTTTACCCTGTCAAAAATTTTAGTTATGATCTGATGTCAATGAATTTACTCATATGACTTATGGGAAATAAATGTACCCAGGCAAATGCTAAGCATCTTAGGTAACATAAAATGATATTGGACTCAATTCTTGTCTTCCATGAGCTTTCAGTCTAGTTGTGAGTTCCTGGGAATAACTTTAATTGTGACCACAGAGACATCTCTTGCTGGGTATTTCTGTCAGTACCAATTAAAGATATTTTCTCTCAGTTTTCCAGGGGCAAAAATATACAAGATCTGTAAATTACCTGCCCTCAGAAATGAGACCTAGAGTAAGCATTATAGTGAAATCCCAAAATTACCAACCAAAGCATTTTCACAAATCAAACATCCCTCCCTGGTGCCCCAAGAGATACTCAAGGAGTCCGAGGACAGAAAGCAGCATTCTTTACCTGTCTCCACATGTTTGCTTGTTAGGGCTGCTTGATTTGGCTTTCAGAGAATGAATGTGCCCAGCTTTCGGAAGGAGAAGTGATGTCACAGACCTCCCAGTCCAGGAAGCCTTTACGTCAAATGCCTTTGTATCTCTCAGTAGAAGTGATGCTGAAGATACATAGATATGCAGTTTGTCATTTTAAAAATTGTGACTTTGTTTCCAGTGTTAAATAGCAAGAAGTTACTGACATAGATACCAGTAGCCTGGAGGTTATGGACAAATGAGGGGGGACTTCTGGCCTCACAATTAGATGGGGATCAATAGAAGTTGAGCCATGGAAGCCCACCAAAACCACAAAATGTTCATACTGCTGCTCGGTCTTCATTTCTGCTATAGAAGCCATGTGAAGTATTTTTCATACAGTTCTCAACTTGTGGTGAGGAACTAAGCCCCAAATATCTTACTAAACCTTGCATGTTGGTTTACTAAATATTCAAGAATACACATTTTGTTCTTCCTCCCATAGATATGTGTCATGATTTATTCTAAAAACACATGGATTTGTCTCTCTTCACACATCTCCAGAAGTGGTTAGATGCATACAATATGTTCACAGTTTTCTCTTTAGTTATCTGAGAACTGTAGCATGCTGAAGGAGAGTGAGGGTACTGTACTGTGAATACCAAACCAAGCAGTCTCTGGCCATCTGAACAAGGCTGCTCTGGGGCCTAGTAAAGATAAATACTCATCCATCTAATGCCTTCATTTCTGTAATGTCTCCCTGTCCAACTTAATAAATGCTTTCTTGCTGGCTTCTTGGCATCTCTTTGAATGAGGAATGTAAACTGAAAAGGCCTAGGAGACTAAAACTGGCACAGAACATTATGATGAATAATATCAGGAGACACAGAGACTAGTTCAGTAGGCCCATGTGCGGTGCCACACTCCTCACCAGAGGACAGATGGATTTGCCGTCTGGGACAGAGCTGTCGCGCAGTCTATAGATACATGAAAATGCAGAACAAAATCCTCTCCAATGTTTTGCAAATGGAAGTTAAGTATAAAACAAGATATTCGTAGAAAGAACAATATAGACCACAATTTAAAAGCCTAATAAACAGAATCATCTACATATATTTAATCCCTGGATATTGAAAAAAGGAAAACATGTGGGTTTTTCTAAGAACACTTCACAATTTTGAGAGAAACTGCCAGCAAAATTAGACTGAAACTATGATTTAGTTATCTCCATATTTACACTATGTCATAAACTATTACTGTTTAAATACCAAAAAAAAAAAAAAAAAAAAATCCCCTGGAAAATCCGGCTCATTTTCCCAAGAGAAATACCATTGAAAAAACTTTTTTCTTGGTATTAAACAATCTGACTAGACTTTAGTTCAATTACATATTTTTTAAGGTTTCTCTTTTTATTTTCACATATTTCAGACTTTCTCCAGGCTTTCATGTTCAAATCTTTGCATGTAATACGGAAGCCATACAGCCCATCATGGGAAGTGTCTATTACGTCTGGTGCACCCCGGAAGTGGGTAGTTTTTGTTACTCACCACCTTTTAAGCCTCTAAGAAACTAATTTTGAAGTATGTTGCCGCAAGTGGAAATGGGGAACCAGAGACTGCTTGCTGGAGGAGGGCTTGATGTGGTGGAAATAAAGGAGGCATTGTATCTGGGGCTCTACCCAATCAGGAGCATGGATCCCTAATACAGCTACAAAGCTTTAAGAGGATTCTCTTTTATCTTTAAGAAGGGCTGATAAGAAGAAAGCAGAAATGCCCTTTTTCTTAAGCAGGTTCCCTAGTAATTGTCCCAATTTTCTCCTCACCACCTAATGGACAGGCAGGCAACTGGTGACACCTATTTGTAGGAAAGGATAGGAAGTGTAGCAGATAATCAAGGGTCCAGTGAAACTTAAAATTATGTGGAATAAAGAGAAAATGGCAGTGTGTGCCACAATAAGAAAAGGTTAGAACCATTTGTGTATTTTAATGAAGTATGTTCATTTATAGTGCTCATTATTGTTCTTCAAATACAAAATTAACTTTTTAAAATTAAAAATAAAATTAATGGAAATTCTAGAATTATATCGGTTTTATCATCTACAGGGGTAAGTTACTTTCAATCAAAAATTTCCTCAATTTTTTATGCATTTTTGAAAATCATGTCTGATTTGTTAACATATTATCTAATACACTAAAATGAATAGTTTTCTGAATAGTAAAATTTCCAATAGTAAACTCATTCATTTACTCAAAAATACTTGCCTTTTTTATAGCTAATGATAACATTTTCTCATATTTCAACTAGATTCTAAACTTACTGTCACTTGGTCCCTTTGTGGTTTATTCTCCACACGAAGAGTTCTATGTACCAGAGTTACGTGTGAGAATCGTGTATTAGTCCGTGAAAGTGGGAGGAGACATCAGCTTTGGAGAGGACAGGGGCACATAAACACTTAGGAAAAGACTCTTTCGACCAAACTGGATGTGTCAGTTTCTGAATGGTGTTGCAGGTCTCCTCCAATGTTCTGGGAGAAAGGAGAATGGGAAGGTTGCAATTGGACTGTGGTTCATATGTCTTAATTTTAATTCTTTTTTTATTAAGTTTATCAGCACATTTTAGGTATACATTATGATCACATTCATCATTGGGGATTTGTACCTGTACTTGACGCATCTTGGTTCTTATTTTTTCCCATTTCCCTTCCCTCCCTTGAACCCCTCTTCCCCTCCCTATTTACATATGCTTTGTTTCCATTTTTTCCTTCTATTTTCATTTTTTTCTTTCCCTTCTTTCCTTTGCCCCACCCCCCTCCCTAGTTCCCTTTCCCCTTTGAACATTTTTCTTCCTATTTCACAATATCTATTATATATTTTGGGTTTTATTTACACTTTCAGTTTCTCACACCAGAGAAACAATTTGGTATTTACATGTGTGTCCTATTTATTTCACTTAAGAGTATCGCCTCAATGTGCATCCATTCAGCTATAAATGTCTCTAGTTCATCTGTATTTATGGCTGAGTAGTACTCCATTTTAAATTTTTTTAAAACCCACATCTTCTTTATCCAATCACCAGTTGATGGGCACTTGGGCTGTTTCCAAGTTTTAGCTATTACAAACTGTGCTGCTATAAACATGGGTGCACATCTATCACTGTGGTATGATGCTATTAATTCTTTTAGGAATATACTCAGAAGGGGAAGAGCTGGGAAAAATGAGACCTCTAATCCTAGTTTTTTGAGGAATCTTCATACTGATTTCCACAGTGGTTGCACCAGTCTACACTCCCACCAGCATTGGAGAAGGGCTCCTTTCTCTCCACACCCCTGCCAGCATTTGTTATTGGTTGACTTCTTGATAGCAGCCATTCTTTCTGAAGTGAGATAGAATCTTAACATTGTTTGCATCTGCGTCTCTCAAATGACCAGTGAGGTTGAACATTTTTTCATATGTTTATTTGCTGCTTCTACTTCTTTGTTTGAGAAATGTCTGTTCATTTCAGATGCCCATTTTTGGATTGGGTCTTTAAATTTAGGGTGTCTAATTTTTTTAAGTTCTTTATATATTCTAGATAGTAGTCCTTTTCCTGAGGAACACCTGGTAAAAATTTTTTCCCACATTGTAGGTTGTCTCTTCACTCAGTTGATGATTTCTCCTGCTGTGTAGCTTTTTATTAAGATAAGATTCTGGTTGCTGATTCTTTGTGTAGTTCATGTGCAACTGGGGTTTTGTTCATAAAATCTTTTCCTAAGAGTTCTACCTATCTTCCAGTAAGTGTAGTGTTTCTGTTTTAATATTTAGATCTTCGATCCATTTCAATTTTACTTTAGTATGGTGAAAGATATGGGTCTAGTTTTTATCTTTGGCAAGTTAATTTTATTTCTTAACACAAGTAAGTTGCCAAGCAGATAATGGCCTATGTAAGTACTCACTCACATCTGCCCAGGAGCTTCTTGGGCAATACAACAGTGAGTGAAAATCATGGCTTCAGCTTTTGAGAACTTGAGATTGATCCAGCCTCAGGTTTTCTGTGTAAGTATATGAAAGCTATAGCTATTAAGATTAACTTTTATATGTTAACTTTTTTACATTAATAAAAACATAATAAAAACAAGGAAAACTGTGAGACATTTACTCTTTTTCTTTTACCATGATTAAAGAAAATAAAATTTGGAACTAGCACAACTAATGTGCACGTAGATTAAGCATCAGCTCCGTTAGAAACGTGGTTAGTGAAGTTAGGGAATGGCGTGAAATTGGGAGAATGTTTAGAGGACACTTGCTGTCTAGGGAGTGACAGGTACCTGCCCAGGTTGTGCTTCTTTCCACAGACCTTCTTTGCTAGAGATAAGTTACTTTCCACTATGGAACCAATTACCCTAAAACTTAGTGTCTTAAAATAACTTGCACATCATCTGACAGTTTCAGTGCGTTAGGAGCCAGAGTGTGCCTGACCTGTCTGTCTCTGGCTTAGGGTGCTGAGACTGCGTTCATGTTAAAGCCCCCCTAAGGCAGAGTCTGCTTTCAAGTGACTGTGTGGCTGCTGACTGACCTCAAATCCCTGCTGGCTTTTGCCTGAGACATCGGCTCCTGCCACTGTGGCCCCTTTCTTAATGCTGCACCCAGTGTGGAAACTGGCTTGGCTCAGAGTGAAAGACAAAGAGATGAAGCACCAGAGATAGAAGACGCATTTTGCCCCTTACCTAATTGTGAAAGAGGCATTGCATCCCTTTGGCCACTTTCAATTCATTTCAAGGACAGCTTTAGGTCCCCAGCCACACTCGAGAGGAGAGGATGAGAAAAGGCCCAAATATTGGAAGTTGCCTTCCACACCATGTGAAGCCATCTGACCCGGAGGAAAACCCAGGGACTCCTCAATGGTCCCTCAGAGTCTGGTCTCCACAACTTCCTAGCTGTATGAATTTGAGTTAGTCTCCAACCTCTGTTGTGAACGTAAGCAGATGAATGCTAATTTCCCTTACTATCCCTTAGTTACCTATAAATTAGGTACAATAATTCATATCTCTTAGGGCTGTTGTCTTAGTCACTTCCTTACTGCTGGAACAAGATACCCAACACCCACAAATTAAAGAAGGAGAGGTTTATTTTGACTCATGGCTCCAGCTCGGAATGGCATGGCAGAGGGCCATAGCCAAGGAAAAGCTGCTTACTTCATGGTGGCCAGGAAGCATAGAAGGAAAGGAAGAGCCTAAAAGGGAAATGTATCCTCCAGCCCACACCCCCGGGACCACCTCTTCCAGCCAGACCCCAACTCCTAACAGCACATCAGCTGTGTCACCCTGTGATTGAATCACCTCCCAAACACAGGAGGCTTTGGGGGATGTTTTAGATCTAAACCCTAACAGTTGTTGTTAGGGTTAAATAGCATAACTGTGTTTAACACAAAGGAGTCATGTAGGAAGTATCCCTCTGCCCTGGTAGACGTGACATATGTATAAATTCAGGAGAAACAACTGTCCACAGTGACTGTCCCAGGACATTCCAGAGGCCAGCATTGGTGCCTTCTTGAGAATAACCAACTTATTTGTATCTTCAGAACTCAGTCAAAGTGTTGATTATTTTGGATAACCTTCTGTCAGAGCAGAATATTGTGACCCAACTGGAAGGAGATATTTTTTCTGAGTTTTTTTTCTCCCTCTTCTTCTTCCTGGTACTTGAGTTCAGCCAAAATACAGAAATTCTTCATTATTCCCAATGAATCGTTAGACCTCTGCATGGTCTATTTTGTACTCAGCGCTGACAACCCAGCTGCAGTGTTCAGATACTCTCTAGATGTTACATTTCAGAAGGGGGCTCAAAGATCGTCCCTCCAAGCAGATGCGTCCACGAAGAATAATCAGATTGACGAGTGTGCTTTAAAGTCAGCCACAGTCATATAAAAGGTGAACTACCTCAGGAGAACCGGTAACTTGGGTTTGAATCTTAGTTCTGTTTTGTCCTGCAGACCTTTAAAACTTCGCTTTTCTCTAAACCTCGGTTCCTGGCTTGTAAACATTCAACAAGGATTATAGGTTACAAATCTGTCATATGTCATGTGCCAAGCAAGTTACTTTGTACATGGCATTAATAATCTTAATCATGGTTATTATTTTCTTTTTGCACAGAAGGAAAGAACTCTGTGGCAATAAATTTCAACGCTCTGCTGTAGAGCTCCTCTTCAGTATTTTTATTGGCACCTTAAACAAGCTGATGTATCTTTTGTCTGCGAATGTGCTGCCTGCATCATTGATCAAACCTGTCAGTACTTCACTTTTATTTAGCTCATAGTCCATTCAAAGTTGAATTTAAAAGTGACTGGGCTTTTGAAGGCCCTAAACAATCAAATACAACTTGTAGAATGCATCTCTTTTGTTCACTAATTATTTTAGAACATTAAAACACCAGAGGAAAAATTAAAATAATGGTAGGGATGTTGGAATAATATAAGGTGTTTTATTGTTTCTGTAGCCAGTATTAGACTATTATGAGGAAGAGTTTCTTTGATATAATCTTGAAAATATCTACTAATCTCTGATATCAGAGCCTTTTTTCCTATAAGATGAAGAAATCACAACTAGTGCTTCTTCTTAGTTTCACGTTTGAGAAGCTCTATGAATAAACTCAAACTGCTGCATGAATTAAAAATGAAAAATTAATAGATTTCTTTAGATTTTACTTCTTGCATTCACATAGCATAATTCAAGTGAAATGAAATGTAATCTATACTTTTCAAATGTAGCATTTTCCCAGTGTTCCTCAGATTGCACAGGGTTTATTCCACTGTATTGGAAGGTAGGAAAATACAAATACCAGTTTTCAAATACAGTAAATGAACCCATAAGTATGATTTTTAAAGTTTAATATTTTGAAAAAATATAGAACATTTATTATCTTAATGAGGATTTTAATTTTATTTACAAATAAGCAGTGAGAAGGAACTAACTACATAGAGGAAAGGAAAATAAAGATAGCATGTTAGAGAAACTTGATAAACAAAAAAGGCAGATTAAAAGATCTAACCCTTGGGGCTGGGGACTCAGTGGTTCTGGACCTGCCCGGCAAGTGCAAGGTCGTGAGTTCAATCCCTGGTACCAGGAAAAAAAAAATCTAACCCATTCATAACTGAAAACTTCAATGAAAGAACTAAAATTAGGAAAACACTCCATATTAAAATTGCATAATTAATGGGAAAAAAATGAATCACAGTAGTCAATACTAAGACATAATTGGACTTGAAGGGTAAAGAACCCATCTGCAATAAAAGAAATAAAAATCATCCATAATAGAGAAATCATCAGATTATCTCAGATTTCCTAATAGGAAAAAATTGATGCCATTCAATTGAATAACATTTAACACATTAAATAAAAGAAAATGTCACCCAAGGATTTTATATCCAACTAAACTATCTCTAAAATTGTAAAAGCATAAACAATTATTTATGTGCAAATAATCCCTTCCCTTTTTTGAGAAAACTCTCAGAGGATGAAAGTTTGCTCATCAAGTGGTAAATGAAGACATCACCAAAACAAAAAGCCTATCATTATGTATACAATTAAATGTTTACCTAAAACTAAAATTCATAGCAAAACATTTATATAGTGTTACTAGCTAATCTTCTAAATGTTTGACAAATATTAAGTATAAAAATTAGGGTGACAAATGACAATGTAAAATGCTAACTATATTTATATATAATACTTATATATAAATTGTGATATGCTTTATTTATACATAAGCTTCATGATTTTAAAGTAAAGCTTAAAGAAAGTCTGCTGTTCATGTCATATAAATATTGGATCAAATTATTTCATTTCAAACAAAAATACATCAAAAAATGGAAGCATACATTGACTTAACTGTTCACAAGTAAACACTTAGAAATTAAATATATGTTCATAAGTTTGACTGATAAATCAGAGCAAGGGTAGTAATTATTATATAGGAGTACTGCATATAGTTTTCAAAATACAGGACTGAAAGATATAAATATAATTCCTAGAATAAAAATGTAAAAAAACTTAATGACTATAAGCATTCACACAAAGGAAAAATGATTACATACTAAACAGCTTTTAAAAACTCTAAAAATATAAACAACACAACATAAAATATAGCTGGAACCAAGGCTGGACAAATGTGACATATTAATAAATATAAATGGCTTAAAAGAACAAAAGGATTGGGGTGGGGATTTAGCTCAGTGGTGCTACTGCCTGCCTTGCAAGTGCAAGATCCTGAGTTTGATCCCCAGTTCCAAAAAAGAACAAAAGGATTTATTAAAAGGAAAATACTTTTATATGGATCACAAAGAAAAACCTAGTTCAGCTTTATTTACACGACACAAAAAAGCTAAAAGAAATGCATGAAATGTATGTATGTATGTATATATAGTGCATACCAGGCAAAGGCAAACAAATGAAAGCCAGGATTTTATGCTATCAGAAATGCTAACATAGCTTGCTGGGGAACAATCTTTGCTTGAGAACAATTGTAAAAGTACGAAGCACACACACACACGCCCATGCACACAGGAGGAGACTCTATATTAAAGTACTAGAGACCTCAGCATGGAAGCTACTGACAGGGTCAAAGATACCACAAAGAAGGGTATTAAAGAAGGAAAAGACAGTAATTAGTCCCACTTTTCTACTTGACTTAAGTCAGTTTACAAGCTGCAGCTGGGAGGCTGAGAGACTGACCAAAGCTACTTGTATTGCTTTCAGAATGTGGACACAAAAAAGGAATTTCAGGTCCTTTGAAGCAGAAATGCCACATGACCCAGGCTTTCGGCTGGACTCCTGACTGGCTGTGGTCTAGCAGTAAAGGAGAGCCAGAAATAGATCAGCCCTCAGAAAGAATGAAGCCTGAATAGAGATAGCTCAAGTCCTGACTGGATTAAGGTAGTCCACTTTGATCTTGTCTGCTTGAAACAAAATGAATCCACTCCTGAATCCACTCTTGAGGAAGATAATGACATTGAGAACTCAATTTACCTCCATAATTTTTAGTTTAAAACCACTGTCATTTAGTGAAAAATTTACCAGGCAGGTAGAGAGACAGTCTACAGGATGAGAAAGCAAAGAGGAAAAATAGCCAACAGAAACGGAACCACAGGAGACATGAATATTGGGGTTAAATGCAAATAAGAATTCATTGTCCTTGGACTTTGGAGTAGAATTTTAAAAAGATTACATGAAGCTTACTTCCCAAAGTTCACAACAAGGGAAAAGAGATAAATTACAAAAAAATACTTTTGAAAATGCATCATATAGTTTTAGATGCCATGAGAGCTAAATGGGCCTAAATTACAGAGTGAGAAACATTCAGTGGTGAGAAAATAAATAGCAAATATTTTTTTACATGAAGAAATTTGCCAGTCTTGGTGTGAGTTGAAGTTTGTGGCTTGGCTCAAACAGAAAGCAGCAGCTGAAATATGGAGAAACTAATGTAGCCTTCAGCAGTCCCTTGGGAATTGAGACAAAAATGGTGGTCTGAGGACAGATATGTCACCGTTTTCCACACACACACGTTATGTTTGAAGACTGTGTAAGAAGCTGAAATCTAAACGGCAACCACTGGAAAATTCAAAAGCAAATCTATTGCAGTTTCACAGTAATTAAGAAGCAAGGACCTAAAAGCAGGAACGAGTGGAAACAAAAGCCACAGACAGTGTGGCATGTTGGGACCAGGGTGGCCGGCCTCTGCTCCCAGCCAACTGAGTACAGCTAACAGTTCAGAAGCCAGCCCTGTGGCAGACAGCTGCTGCAGGGGTAAAATCACTGGGTGAATTTGAGTTGTAGGGTGTTTATAGTCTCGAAAAAAATCTCCTTGCATATTGTTTAGTAGTTACAAAGAGAAAAGTGTGATTATACAGTGAAAAACTCTGACAGACTCTTCTTAACAAAGTGACTGAGATTAACCTCACCATCCAGGCAAATATTGTGCACCTCTGGCAGGTTTGTTAAGGACATATAGGGGGGTATACATCTCCGCATATATCTATAATCATACATACTTGTACTCATATATATAAGCTATATCTATAGTCTATAATCATAATCATGCACACACATATATATATAAAGAGAGAGAGAGAGAGAGAATGGTACCCTTGCAAGAATATTCAGAATCTAAATACAACAAGGAAGAAATAAACATATAATCCAAATTGAGGGACTTTCTACACAGTACGTGTAACATGGACTCCCAAAAACGTCACCTCATGAATGACAAAGACAGACTGAGAGACTTGCAGATTTAAAGAGGTGAAAGATATAAGGAAATTCATGGATGATTCTGCACTGGATACTCAACCAGAAAAATTGTCCTATAAAGAACAACAGAGACAATAGATAAAATAATTTTTGTATTAATATTTCATTTTCTGAAATTAATATTTTTTTCATATTTTATGTAGTAAAATTGTCTTTTTTTAAAAGGACAGTTTAGTGAAATATTTTGTGTTGGGAGGTCCTGGTGCTTGACACTCTTCAATGGTTCAGCTCAGATATAACTTGTTTGTGAGTATATGGGTATACAAAAAAGGTGGCAGTGTTATTGACTGCAGTGCTCACTGCAGATGACAACAGATGGAGTTCATGGTGGTGTTCTTATAATGTTCTTGCTATTTTAAATATATTCTCAATATTTTTTCTTAATGTCTGAGAACCTCTGGAGAACCACAGATTGATCACAGAAGCAAAGCAGATGTAACTGAAGTCTTGCCTTTTAACCATGACTAGGTTCATTTTGTGACCCCCAGCTCATAACTGATAGGAGACCAGTGATCTTCTCTGCATGAAATCTTTAAGGAAGATAACCAGGAATATGACAGTCAACCAAAAAAATACATTTACACAAATGACAAGCACTAGAAATGAAATTTAATTAAGGTAAACAAAAAATTATTTGATGTACTGTATTTTTTCTTTGAAACATAGTTAACTCTTTAGTGAGCTTTTTTATAAAGGACCAGATAACCAAATACTTTCAGTTTTGTGACCCAAGTGAACTTGGCTACAATTACTCACCCCAGCTGTTGTAGTGCTGTAGGGCCATAACATTATATAATTAATAACTGTGGTTGTTTTCTGATAAAGTGTCACCTCTCCATTAACATAGTCTACCTTTTCATCATATAGATGATTCTCTCCTTTTTTTCTTTTGGCATCTCTGAGGTGCTTTACTCTTTAATTTCTCCATGTATTTACTCTTGCTGCTCTCTATGATATACATCATCTATCTACATTATTGGGGTCCCTGTCTTGTTTTATTTTTCAGAAGTTAATTCAGGTATCATTTCTTTCAGGGTTCTTTTCCAAAACTTTTATTATTAATGAGCAAAATAGAAGTCTTAGGAAAATAGAAGCAAAATGATCCCTTACGAGCGTGTACCTCCTGGTTATATTTCTGGCTTGATTGGTAACCTGTAGATGTTAATACTACCAAATCTCAATTTTTAATCTGTAAGACAGTAATAGCACCTACACTACAGAGCTTTTGTGATAATGCAGGTTAATTACTAAACGTAGACACCAGCACTAGAAAACATTTCCACCATGAAAATATCTAGTAATATCTGTGTAATACTGTGATTATTCCTCTGTGTCCACTGCCACCCACCACTCACTGGTGGGTAATATTGGCTAAAAGTAAATTTTTATATTGTTTTGCAACACTTTATAAAATATGCTTAGTGGAAATTCTGTAAATAAAACCTTAAAATCTTGTCTTTAGGCATATTTGGAATTTTTAAATTGTTAATAGCAATAAGATGCATTAAATTGGAAGAACATGTTGTGCCAGTTAATATTTACTGTCAACCTGACTGGGTCAAGAGAGTTATGGAGATTCGGTTGGACAGTGGAGATAGGAATCCAACCCACTGATGAAGTCAGAGCCGATTTACAGGGTAGGAGCTACTTGGAGTGGATGGGTCACAGGGACTGTGGAGACTGTATCTAGCATTTGGCCCCTTGCTACCAGGCTCTTCTCCTGTCTCTGCTTCCTGGCCACTGTGAAGAAAACAGCTTTGCTCCACTATGATGCTTTTGCCTTGGAGCCAGTGTGCTATGGACTGAACTCTATGAAATCATGAATAAAATAAACCTTCCCTCCTTTAAATTGTTGGTGTGGCTGTTTTGTTTGAGCAATGGGAAACCTGGCTAATACACATGACTTGGTCAGTAGCATATATGAAGATGAGATAAGATAAGCAAATTAGGATCCTTGTAATTTTCCAGCCATCAAAATGAAGCAGGCCAAAACCACAGCCTAGAAGGGGAAGTACAGGTGTCAACATCAGATCTTGTGGTACAAGCCTGGATCGCACTGAACACAGTCCTGTTCACAGTTAGAAGTACAATAATTAAAGATAGAACAGAGTATGGTGTGGCTAATCCCACCTCAAGAGAGCAACCATTTCACAGAAGAAATGAGGGAAGAGATATAGAAATTCCAGAATCAAACAATAGAAATACATTATATCAGAATCTATGGAACACAGTGAAAGCAGTTTGAAGAGGGAAGTTTGTAGCCATGAGTGCTCACATTAGAAATACAGAGCAATCACAAAGAAATAACCTAATCGTGCATCTCAAGCTCAATCAAAACTCAAAACTACCAGAAGGAAAGGAATAACAGGGATTAGATCAAGTTTTAATGAAATTGAGACCAAAAAAATACAAAAGATCAATTAATTATATGGTTCTTTGAAAAGATAAATAAGATTGCTTATTTATCTCTTAGCTAAACTTACCAAAAGAAAGAGAAAACCCACATTAATAAAGTTAGAAATGAAAAAAGACACCACTAAAATCCAAAGGAGTATTAGAAGCTATTTTGAAAACTTACTTTCCAAAAAATTAGCAGATCAAGAAGAAATAGATAAATTTCTAGACACATATGACTTACCAAAACTGAACCAAGAAGATGTGAAATAAACTGAACAGACCAAACATATCAAGCAATGAAACTGATGCAATAATAAAACCTCTACCAACCAATAACAACCTAGGATCCAACTGTTTTACCACTGAATTTTTCTAGGACTTCAGGGGAAAATGAATGTCAATGCTCCTCAGATTTTTCCATATAATTGAAAGGGAAGAAATGCTTCAAAGTCATTCCATGAAGCTACCATTACCCTGATAGCAAGATCAGATAAGGAGGACTCGACAACAACAACAAAAACTATTGGCCAATATACTTGAGGAAAATAGATGCAAAAGTCTTCACTAAGATTTTGCAAACTATTCAGTAATTCATTTTCATCCATTTAGAACTTTATTTATTAGTACATGTTTGCAGTGCATATTGTTTACATTTATTATGGAGAGTTGGTACACAATACTCCTTAATTCTTTTTTTTCATCCCTTACCCTTCCTTCCCTTTCTGCTCTTTCTAACTCTTGGTCCTCTTCCCATTTGCAAACGCTCTATTTTCATCATTGCTTTTTTCCTTCAACTGTTTTTTAATCATATGCTATGACAAAGTTGGCTTCATCCCAAGGATGCAAGGATGACTCAACATGTAAACTAATAACAGTAACATACCACAGAAATAGAACTGAGGATGCAAATCACACGATCATCTCAATAGATGCAGAAATGCCTTTCATAAAATGCAACATTGCTTTGATAGAAGCCCTAATGAAAATACTGTAGAAGGACCTTTCCTCGTATTGATAAAAATCTATACAGGACAAACTCATCATACTGAATGGGGGAAAAAAGCACTGTCTCTAAAATTAGGAATGAGACAAGGATGTGAACTCTCACTGCTCCTGTTTAGTATAGTACTTGAAACTTTAGCCAGAGCAATCGGGCAAGAGAAGGAAATCAAAAGGATAGGAATAAGAAAGGAAAAGAATGATCCCTATTTGCAGATACGATTCTTTATGTGGAAGACCCTAAAAGCTTCATAAGAAGACTTTAAGATTTAAATCAATTCAGGAAAGTGACAGGATACAAAATCAATATGTGAAACAAGCAACCTACAGAATTCAATAGGGTCCTGTATATCAATAATAAGGCCTCTGAAAAAGAAATTAGGAACAAATTTGCATTTACAATAGCTTCAAAAGATTTAAATACCTAGGAATCAATGTAATGATGGAAGTGGAAGATTCTATTCTGAGCGGTATAGAACTCTGAGGGAAGAACCTGAAGAGGCTATTCGAAAATGGAAAGATAGTCTGTCTTCTTGGATCATCAGAATTAACATTGTTAAAAAATTGCCATATTACCAAAAGTGATTTATAGATCTAATGCAATCCCTATGAAAATACCAACAACATTCTTCACAGAACTGGAAAAGAAATCCTAAAATACACATGAAACCAGAAACGACCCAAAATAGCCAAAGTAGTCCTAAGCACAAAGAGCAAAGCAAAAGGCATCAATCACAATATGAGATTTCACATTATACTAAAAAGATACAGTAAGAAGAACAACATGGTACTGGCACCAAAACAGACGTGTAGATAATGGAATAAAAGAGAAGACACAGAAATAAATTCATGTGCCTACAGCTGTCCGATTTCTGACAAAGGAGCCAAAAACATACCCCAGTGGTTACGGTAGAGTTTCAACTTGATTGACTTTGACATCTACCCCAGGGATTGGTGGAACACATTTCAAGTTATGTCTCGTGGGTCTGGGAGGTGAGGCCTTGGGGTCTACCTCTAGTCCCTTGCCCCTTCTAATCTAGCAGTCTTCCCTGGCTCTGCTTCCTCGCCACCATGACTTAAGCAGCTTTGATCTGCCACCCTCTTCTGCCATGACGTCTCTTCTTTGAAGCCAGCCAGTCACGCATGGACACCATGAGCAGATTAGGCCTCTCTCCTTGAAGTTGTAAGAGTTCAGTATTGTGTGTCAGTGATGAGAAAGCTGACTAATACAGATATATTGGGGAATAGAGAGCTTCCTTAACCAATGGTGCTGGGAAAACTGGTCATCCAGTATGCAAAACAATGGTATTGGATCCCTAGTTCTCACGCTGTACTAAAATCAAATAAAAATTGGTCAAAGATGTAGATATAAAAACAAACTTTGAAACTACTGCAAGACAACATAAGGGCAACCCTTGAAGCCATAGGTATAGGCAAAGACCATCTGAGTAAAACTCCAGGAAATAACATCAAGAATCAACAGTTGAGACTACATCATCAAAATAAGCTTTTGTACAACAAAGACAACAGTCAACGTGATGAAAAGAAAACCACAGAATGGAATAAAAATGTTGCCAGCTACTCTTCTTGATAGAAGACTAATATCTAGAATATATAAAGAATTCAAAAATTAATGCCAAAAATTAAAAAAATTAATGCAAAAATTAAAATAAATGATCCAATCAAACAATGAGCAAGTGAACTGAACAGACACTTCTCAAAAGACATACAAATGGCCAATACATATGTGCAAACAATGTTGGCACCTTTAGCCATTAAAGAAATTCAAATCAAAACAACTCTGAGATTTCATCTTACGCCAATCAAAATAGCTTTCATCAAGGACAGAAAAAGCAAGGAGTGCTGGTGAGGACAGTGAAAGAGGAACCCTTCCCATTGCTGGTGGAAATGCCCACTAGAACAATTGCTGGGGAAATCAGTATGTAGATTCTTCAAAAAACCAAAAATAAAAATTCCATTTGACTTAACTCTAGCCCTCTTGGGTGGATTCTTAGGACACATGTCAGAGACATCATAGTAGAGTGATACATCCACACCCATGTTTAGAGCAGTACAAGCTCTTGGAACAGCTGAATCCCTGTCAACATCCGAATCCATCCACAAATGGATAAAGAAAATGTGGTATGTATATGCAGTGGAATATTAGTGTACCATAACAAAGAGTGAAATTATGGCCTGAAAATGCAGAAAATGCATTGCAAATGCATTGAAACTGAAAATGTCACAGGAAATGAAATAAGGCAAACTCAGAAATTTAAATATTTTGCTTTCTCTTTTACAAGAAACCTAAAATATAAATAAATGAATGAATAAAATACAGAAGATATGAAAGGAAAAGAGGAGGCAGACTCCTGGGGATGGAGAAGGGGATCAGGGAAAACGGGAGGCCAGGTAAAAAGGGGGAGAAAATTGTCAAGATACAGGATATGCACATACCAGTCCTCCAAAATGAACATCACTATACTCTCTTTCTTTTGAGACAGAGTTTCACTTTGTAGTTTAGACTGGTCTTGTGGCCCAGGCTGGTCTAAAACTCACAGCAGTCCTCCTGCCTCAGCCTCCCAAGTGCTAGAATTACAGGGATGCACTACTACACCTACACTAATAAAAAATTTGGAAAGAATAATAAGTAGAGGAGATGGCAGGTGAGTGGTGAATAAACACAAGTGACAAAGCACACACTTGGGAGTATGTTTAGTGCAAATGTACCTGCCATACTTTTACTGGTATGTATGTGTAGGACCAGTGCAGGCAGAATGGGTGTGGACACACATGTGCCCTCATCACGAGGTAGCTCTGCTTTAAAATAGAAGTCCCTGGACCAGAAGATGGGGATAAGGGAACTTCCAGTGTATTTGGTTAAAGTCAAAGAAGGCAACCCTCTCTTCCTTTCTTTCTCCAAGAGGATTAAAACTATCCCAAGTATGCAGAGTGGATATTTTAAAATACTTTTTAAAATATTTATATTGTTCTTAATTTTAATCAAGTACACATAGTACCAGATGGGTTTTTTTTCTTAAATTCTTTTATTGATACATTTTAGGTATACAATACATTTATGTTATCATTGGGTGCTTTCACCTGTACATGATGTATCTTGGTTCTTATTTTTTCCCCATTACCTGTGTGCCCTTCAGCCCCTACAACCTTTCCTATTTACATAGACTTCATTTCCAGTTTTTTCTTTTCTCATAATTTTTCTTTTCCCTTCTTTCCTTTCCACTTCCCCTCCCACCACCCCTACACTTTTGGACCTTTTCTTCCTATTTCAAATTATCAGTTATTCATTTTAATCATTTTAACCCTTATTTACACCTTCAGTTTCTCACACTAGAGAAACTATTTGATATTTACATATGTGTGTCCTATGTATTTCACTTAAGAGTATGGCCTCTATATGCATCCATTGAGCTATAAATGACTCTAGTTTCTCATTATTTATGGCTGAGTAGTACTCCATTTTATAAAAAATCCCCTCATCTTTATGCAGTTTCCAATTGATGGGCACTTGAGCTGTTTCCAAGCTTTAGCTATTACAAACTGTACCACAATAAACATGGATGCACATATATCACTGTGGTATGATTCTTTTAATTATTTTGGGAAGATACCCAGCAGGGGAATAGCTGGGTCAAATGGGACCTCTAGTCCTAGTTCTTTGAGGTATCTCCATACTGATTTCCACAGTGGTT
>NW_004624753.1:1151469-1277809 GCF_000247695.1 Heterocephalus glaber
GCACTAGGGGCACAATTTCTCCTGTTATCTGAGGAATTATTTCTGATTTCATTTGTTTCAGATCCCCTTTTGTTGCCAGTTCAGTGGGACCAGGTGGTTGAGTATCAGAATGTTCTATCTCGTTTCCCTTTGGGGTTGCTGTAGGTGATCTGGAAGTCTGGTTTTGAGACTTATTTACTTGTTTTCTCATTTCGACTGGGGCATGGGGTTGTTAGTGCCTGCACAGATTACCTCCTCTGAGCTGGGAGAGGTGGGACAGGGGCCGGGAGCGGTGGTAGGGATGGTGACCCAAAAGCCCTTTTCTGTGGGCTGGGAGCAGCGGGAGCGATGGTGGCTGGGAAGCCCCTTCCTCTGGACCAGGAGCAGTGGGATGGCAGCTCAGAAGCCCTTCCCTCTGGGCCGGGAACGGTGGGACAGAAGGTGGCCCAAAAGCCCTGTCCTGTGGGCTCGGAGCAGTGGGAGGGATGGTGACCAGGAAGCCCCTTCCTCTGGACCAGGAGCAGTAGGACGGTGGCTCAGAAGCCCCTACCTCTGGGCCAGGAGCAGCAGGACTCAGTATCTTGGTCTGGTGGTGCCCTCTGCGACTTTGTAGTGTGGAACCAGGTGGCTGCCTGTCTGCAGCGGGTTGATTCGGCATCTTCCGCTGGACTTGGGACCTCGGTAGGGCATGGGCAGACCTGCCTGTCTGCAGCAGGGTCTGTTCTGTATTCTGTAAATCTAAAGAAAGATTACTGATTAGGAGGTCTTATGACCAAGTTGTTCTTGATCATTTTCCAGGAACAGCTGACTGTAGCAGTTAATATCTTAATCATTTAGGTATGGCTTTTCTTTAGAAGTTCTAATGTTGGGAAAAGGGAAGGAAAACAAGACACACATTTTCAAAGGGCAATTTGCAAATGACAAGTTAACTCTTTAGACATCTCCAGCATCACTGAGAATACTGGGACCCTGATTACTCTATCCCTTTCTCCCAGGGAGGTGGTTTTACTTCAACAGAGGAAAGCCAAGTAGCCCTCAGCTACTACCACTCTCTCTTGATAGTTCCCAGTTTCCATAAGAGAAATGTCATTTGGAGAGCAGCGTGCTGTTGCCCACATCCCAGGTCCAGAGTGTGGCTCAGAGATTTTACCCAGAGCAGGGGCAGGGGCAGGAAGCAGGCTATAACATCTGCTTCTGATCTACTGTAAAAGATCACCAATCCTAATCGTTCCTTAAATTGGGCTGGCTTCATTCTCCACACAGTGAAGTTCATTCTAACCCGGGAAAGTTCAAATCTAAAGGTGATCTCAAAAACAGTGGAGGTTAAGGTGAAAGTCAGCTGGGAGGAGACAAATGGCTGCGATGAAGGTGGATGAACTGTACTGGGTTAGTTCTCCAGTCAGAACAGACATCAAGCTCTGATCTTGGTTGGGACTATTTCACCCAAGGGTCCTGAGTGTGGCTGCTGTAGTCTGTGGAGCAGTTATGCCCAGAGGCATTGTTGAAAGCAATACAATCTGAGTGGGCCAGAAAAAAAGAGGAACTGTGGGGAACATGTCACCCTGGGTGACTGAGGGTCCCTGGGCTGTAGCTCATGGAGAAGCACCTGCAGAGTGTCCACGCCATTTGTGTTCCTGCGTTTGTGTGTGTGTTGGGGAGGGGTAGCTTCAAAAATCATTTATCTAGTCACTATACAAATAAATTATACCTTTTAAATGAGTGAATCATTTCATAACAAATAAGAATTTCAAAACTAAAAATATTAAAAAGAATAAAGGAAGGTACATGGAAGTGAAATTAGTAAGCTAAAATTGGGACCTTCAAGAAGAAGATACCATTATCTTGGAATATTATTTTAGCTAAAACTAAGAAATATGAATATGTAATAGTTCCTAAGTGAGACAGAGAAAGAAATTAACGTTACAACCTGATTGTATAAAATACTCCATGGCATTCATTTCTATTTGAATTTTTAGAATTGTGTAGTTCAAAATAAAACTACAGAGACAATGCACAGTATATCACAGGCATATTTACATGTGGAGTAAAAGAATATTCTTGAGCTATAATTAATATCAGAGAGAAATTTACTTTCCCAAACTTTATGTTCTGAAGTCTAGGCACCCCCATAGTCAGACAACTCTGCTTTCCTTTCCCCACTTCTCATTTTCTCTTCTTTCCACTCATTCTCTTGGAAGGAATAGGAGTGAGATATCTTTTTGGTGATTTGCAAGGGAAGTTGTATTTGTTCTGCTTGGTCACTCTTGTCCTCCCTCCTCCCTCTTCAGATCTGCCTGGCTCAGAAAAAACCCACCATGTGTCTTTCCAGTGGTGAGTCTGGTGGAACAGGCTCTGTTCTTGTCAGGCTCTTAGGTCAGGGGAATATTAGGTATGCATGTGGCCAGGTCAGTGGCAGGTGGCTCCTCCATCTCCTTCTGTCTGAATTCTGTGTTTGTCTTTCACTTGGTTCTGAGCCCAAGTGAGGAAAGGATGTAGTTATGGTCTGCTATTTAGTAGCATAAGCCAGACAGTTTAGAATCTTCAGAAGGTCAGAATTCTCTCTATGTTCTAGTTGTTAATTCTAGAAAGACATGAGATTCACCTTCATTTTTAAAGCTAACAAAGAAACAAATGAAACTGGAATTTGCCTCTGGATAAAGAACATGAGAAGGACAATATGTTGACAGAAAGGGTTCCCAGGTCTTCAATTCTATTTGTATTTCTTAGCTCATTAAGCTCAGTGTTGCTCGTGCCAGTATTTACTATGGCATTCCTGATGCATCTTTCTTTAGCCAAGATGTTTTAATACATTTCTTTAAGAAAGAAAAAATGAGATATCACTGAACCTTTTATGTAGAATGGTATTATGGAAGAAGAGAATAAGAGGACTATAAAAAGCTCTTTAAATCTCAACATTTATGCTGGAAGTTTTTCTGAAACAAATATTTTATGAATCCATATTACTGCAAGCCCTTGTTTCAGTTGCTTGGAAAGGGGTATATTTCTCTGTTGATATTTAAAGAAACAATTGAGCAGAAAATTATGCATTGATATCAAACCAAAGATCTCTGTGTGTATTCTACTTGATATTTCATATGTTGTCACATATCAAAAATTAGAAAGGGAAAGGAAAGAAGGGAAAAGAAAAAAGATGAGAAATGGAAAAAATGGAAATAAAGTCTTTGTAAATAGGGAAGGGTGGAGGGGGTGAAGGGAGGGCTAGGAATGGGGAAAAAATAAGAACTAAGATGCATCATGTAAAGGTACAAGTTCGCAATGAGAAATGTAATTGTGTTGTGTACCTACAATGTACCAATAAAAGAATTTTAAAAAATTAGAAAGCTCTTTAAAATCATTCCCAAATGCTATGCTTCAAATGATTATTTTTTTCACAAGGGACAGCTGGCAGAGGGCATTTGTGTATAGCACTTGTCTTAGAGCAAGAAGAGAATTACACGCCCACAAAAGAGTGAGGAGAAATGAAAAATGTACACTGATGCTGATATATTGTCTAAGACAGTGCTTTTCATACAGTCTTTGGTAAAGGTAGCAGTTAGGTTTGAACATTTTTTAAATGTTTGCCTTTTAAAATTTTTCCCTTTTAAAATATTTTTATATCTTATTTTATCATTTTTCTTATAGAAATACAATTAAATTGATTTCTGGGGCTAGGGATGTAGCTCAGTGGTACAGTGAGTTTTGCTTATAATCATGGATTTAATCCCCAGCACCAAAAAATGAAATTTAAAAAATACAATAAAATTGAAAAAGTATACTGATACAAACCCAAGTCAATTTTCATTTGGTTCAACAGGCACAAACTTATTCTATCAGACTGTGTAAACAATTGGAAACATTACACGAAGGTTCTGTTTCCTTCAGCATGGACAGGTGCCACTGTTTGTGGACCAGAGCCTGTTCGGGTACCACGTTTAAAGGACCACTGAAGTAAGAGTCTGATTCCTTTCTTTCTTTCCCTTTTCTTTACTTTGACAATAATACGCAGATAGGCTTACTCCTGAATTTTTGAGCTTTGTGTTTCTTCCTTTAAAACACCTCACCTCAGCACGAGCTCCTTCTCCAGTGTAATGTCAGGTGCCAGTCGTCTCTCTGCGGTCACTGCCTCGCTCCCCCTTCCTTCCTCATGGTCACTGGAGCGTCCCTGAAGTCAAGCCTCAAGCCCACCACACCGACTCCACAGACACCCCTGGGGTCACTCTGTTCTTCCTCTCCTCTCCTCCTCTGCTCCCCACTACCTTTCCCTGGCTCTTCTTCCCTCCCTCCCCCCTTCCTCCCTTCTCGTCTGCTCCCTCAACACATAGTAACACACGCCTGTCATTCCGGCAGCGTGGAATGGCTGAGGCAAGAGGATCGCATGTTCGAGACCAACCAGGGCAAATTAGGAACTTAGGGAAACCTTGTCTCAAAATTAAAAAAAAAAAGTGCTAGGAATGTAGCTCAGTGCAAAGGTGCTGGGCTCAAGTCACAGCACCGCAAAACAGAGCAACACAACACAACACAACACAACACATGGTAAGTAGCGAGTGTCTGATGTGTCTCAGGAAGTACAGCTCCACTAAGAAAGGAGACACAAGGCCTCGGCCCTGTGCTCATGCTGCTCAGGAGCTACTCAGGGAGCGCTTAATTCCTGTTTCAGTAGAAAGATAAATTTGATCAAGAAGTAGGAGCTACTGTCACAGGGCTTATCTGAGACCACAAACCTACATAATTCCAGAGCTCACAGGGCAGCACAATTCCAGGTAACAAAAGATTACAACTGTTTTTTAAAGACATGAATTATATTTGATATGTAAATCCTTAAAATGACTTTGTTTTCAAAATGACAATAATAAGTGTCTAAAATGAAGGATTTTTAAAAGTAATTTCAATTGATTGAACTTAAGGAGCTAAGAACAGTAATTATCAAAGAAGATCTCTCAATCCTATGGACTTTAAAAAATCAGATTACAAATTGGATTCATATTCGTAAATACTAAAATATTTCCTTACTTTTTAAAGAGATAAATAAATGTCTGCAACTGTTTTAGATGAAGGTCATCTATCATTAAGCACAACTATCTTAGATTTTATAGATAATTCCAATGATCAAATATACTGCCAATATTTAGGCTTTTTTGGCTTTCAGGCACCTATTTAGCTTACTTTTCTGAAATTTCTGGTACTCTTGCCTTCAAAACTATTCTCAAATGACAAAATATTAACTCAACTTTCACTAATTCATACTGATAAGGAAAACAAAGTTTATTTTATTCACATATGAAACAAACACCTTGTATTGTCCAGTTCTTCCAGTATGTACCATTTCATAAATGCAGCCTATTAAAATTTTGTTAATTACTCCTGCTCTTAATTTGTTTCTGAATAGGTAAGAAGAGGTCCAAAAGTCTTGACATGGACTGAATCCTGTTATAGACTGAATATTTGTCCCCTCCTGCCCCGGAAGATATGTGGAAGTCCTAAGGCCCAGTGTGATAGAGGCAGTGGCCTTTGGGAAGTAACCATGTTTAGGACAGGTGGGTAGGGGCCCATGAAAGAATTAGTGCCCTTGTAAAAGAAGAGATACCCGAGCTTCCTTTCCCTTCTGCGCATGCACAAATCACCACGATACCTCCTGCAAGCCCTTGCCATGGGCTGGCTCTGCCAGTGCATCGACCTTGGCCTTCCAGCCCCCAGAACTGAGAGAAATGAATTTCCATGCCTCACCCTGTCGGTGGGATTTTGTTATAGCAACTTCAAAATGACTAATTCAGTGATTTATAGGGAAAAAAGAGTATTATCCATACATTTACTGCTCTTTAATAAATTATTTATAGCACAGATTATCGAAACAAAATTTTGCTATTGAAAATGAGCATCTTGGCAAACTGAGTAATTTCTCTTGGTTATACGAAATAGGTAGAGTGACAATAACATGTAGCACAGAGTGATGGAGAGAAGAATTCCAAATGATTTCCTATTTCCAGTGGAGTGCAGAGTTGATAAATAAATACACCGCCTCAGGCATTCTATCAAAACAGTACAAAAACACATATACCCTTCAAAAGGCTAACAACTGGGTCTAATAGGAGATCACTATCACCCAACAAGGAGCAGAAGCTCAACATCTTTGAACAGCTCTTTATGTATGTATTTGTGTTATGATCTATATTTACATTTATAAAACATATATACTTGTTTATGAATCATGCTTCTGAAGTGTTTTAAAATTCTACATTTAAGTAAGTGTTACTAAAGCTTTAAGAATGACATTAAAAATCGAAAATCATATTTTCTGTTAATTCTTGTGAATGTAATTTTAGAGTTCTGGAAAATTATTTTTTGATGTGGGATTAGTTTTGAAAAATAATATCTGGCTTTAGTGCAGATTTGTGGAAAGTAGGCCGCTAAGAACAACCAAAAAAGCTAACATCTTCATTTCCATCTATGTGGACAGATATCATCTGTTGGTCTGCGAGTTTAATTTGTCCTGTAGTCACTTTTCTGGAAACACAATGCTGAGAACAAAATTCTAGGAAAAAAGACATTCTTCTATTTTGTTGGTGGAAATATACACTAGTACAACCACTACGAAAATCAGTATGGAGATTCTTCAAAATATTAAAAAGAGAAATTCCATTTGACTCAGCTATACCTCTTCTAGGTACGTTCCCCAAAAAGTTAAAGTCATCATATTACAGTAATCCATGCATACCCATGTTTATAGCATCATAATCCATAATAGCTAAATCTTGGAAGTGGCCTGTATGCCCATCGACAGGTGAATGGATAAAGACAATGTGGTATATATTTCACAATGGAATACTACTCTGCCATAAAGAAGAACAAACTTGAGTCATCAGTAGGAGAATGGATGGATCTTTAGGTCAGGGAAATGAGTCAGGGAAATGAATCAGATGCAGAAGTTCAAATATCTCATAGTTTCTCGAATACTAAAGAGCCAATCTATAAAAAATGTAAAGAGAAGAATAAATGAGAAATGGTAGGACACAAGGGAGGTAGATACTGTGGAGATGGGAAACAGATCTGGATTGGGGAGGAAGGGGGAACAAAGATGACCAGGATGCAATAGGAGTGTGTACCAACTCCCCAAGAGGAATGGAAGTTTCATGTATCACAAACGTACTAATAAAAAAGAAAAATCGTATTGATAGTTACATGATTGCTTTATTTAAATGATATAGCTTATTGATATCGCTCATCACTTACTCAGTGATAATAAGATTGTAAAAATGATTACTTTTATTTATCCACTGGCAGAATTCAGAAAAATGTCAAGAAAGCCTGAAAGAATGGAGTATCTTCACGTGTGAGGGAACACATTTTCCATTGTGAGTTTGATACGGTATCGCTTACTGCATAGAAAGGATCCTCAAATTAAATACTCAAGAGAATTTACTTCTACATTATAAAGTCAGGGTGCGCAGAAGTGAAACTCTTACACCATTAGTTCCTATACAAGTAGGATGTAGGAAAAGTAGGATGCAGGAAAAGCGGTGAAAACCTGTGAAAAGCTTTTGTTTATAATGCGGAGCTGAATATGGAGTCTCTGCTGTCTGCAAACATTTCTAGTCAGCACATTTATTTTCCTGCCCAGCCTCGCCTCTAGTCTCCGGTCCCGAGTGCGGTGCTGTCCTCGGTGGTTTTCCACTCACTCTTTTGTGTCCTTTGCCTGCGATCCCGCAAGGGCGTGGAAGGCCAGGAGCCGCTCCCTCCCGCCCGCCCGCCCGCCCGCGCCTGCGGGCTCTAGGTGCGGCCCGGCCCGGCTCCAGGCCTGCAGAGCTGGAAGCGGCCTTTCCAGGGCGGGCCGTCCGCGTTTTAGAGGCTCCGCAGCCCCGAGGTGGCCCGGGGCGCAGGCGGGCACGGTCCTGACGCCAGCTCGGCCGGCCCCCTGCGCCTCTGGTGGGAGTCGCCGTCCTCGGAGCCCGGGCACCAGCCCTGAGCCTGGCCTTGGCCTGATCCCACGGAGCACAGGCTCTGCGCGCCCTTAAGGGACCATCCTCGCCCCCAGCCAGGCAGGGCTCTTCGGGTTGATGCTTCCTGAGCTTGGAAATGCGCCCTAAAGAAAAGTGTTTGTCTACCAAGCAACACTCACCTTCCTCTTAAAACAATGCTTAATAAAGAAAGTTGCGTGTGTCCACTTTGTGTGGTTTTAAAATTTTTTTCCAATATTTGCAAAAAGACACTCCAGTGATTTTTAGAAAACTACTAGGAAATAAATGTCACCAGCAACGTAAATGTGAATATTAGTTGCTTATTCAATTGCAGCAGTAATTATTTGTGATTATTCTGTGTCTTTACATACTGATTGGTAGAATTTAACATTTGATATACTTTAAAATTTTCAAAGTTACTTGACTTTATAGGTTTATATATGCAATAATGAAATTTAATGGATAATATGTATACAAATATCAAGTAGTAAAATATTGATTAAAATACATCCTCTAAGATTAGGACAAACTGAAAAACGTTGCTAACATGCCGTTTTCTCATAAGCTAACTATACCGTGACATCTCTGAGTTATCTATCCTTATTGGATTCATAGTTTTCCCTCTTATTCATAAGCACAAACATTTTAAAATTAGTGACAACTGGAAAACCTGGTGCAAGCATTTCAACCTCTAATCACAAATGCCTCTGTAGGGGTTAAAAATGATTTTTTTCCTTTCACATTAAGAAAATTGGCATAATTTTAAGGCAGTGTTTCTGCGATAATGAAAACCAAACCAGTTTGAAAATAAAAGCCTAAATTATGTAAGCAAATACTATGATTGCTATGTCCAGTGTTCGGTGGTCTTGTGTTTGAAGTGTCAGCCTTATTCTTGGCTACTGAGAGGGAGAAGAGGGCACTGAGAGGACTGCACTGGAGTCTGATGCCCGGGCTTACTGGCGCTCATCCGTGCTGTACTAACTGCTAACTTTTACAATGGCAATTTTAGTTTCTTACCTGGAAAAAGTGATTTAACTCTTTCACCTAAAAATTACTTAAGTATTTTTACTTGGAAAAATGACTCAAGGTTTCTACTTTACCTGATTTATTGGGAGAATTAATTAAGAGAGCATGTGAAAATACTTCATAAATGATGACCCATTATACAAGTGAGATATTCTCACAGTTGAGTTATAGAATATTCCCCATCGTAGGCACTCAATGAATACCCGTCAAGAGGCATTATTACCTGTACCAGCCGAGCCTCGCTGTGGAGCCTGTTGTGTTTTGCAATTCTTCTCCAAAGGGAAGGCTTTAATCAGTCCTGCTCTAATGCTAGACAGATCAGCTATCTGTCCTCGGCTGAATCCCTTAGCGACCACGCAGAATCCAAGCTCTTTCCTTTCTGTCCCTCCTCGTATGAAGCCTTACGTCTCTCCAGCTTCTGTCAAAACCCTGCATCAGCTCAGGGTCGGTTTGTCATCTCCACAGCCCTAAACACCTGTTACTTTTTAAAAATAAATATCTGTTTTTTCCAGTTATAGCAGAATCCTCTTGCGATTTCTCATTCATGTTTACATTCTCATCAACTACTTAACTATCCTGTAAGAAGTAATGATCTAAATACTTGCTGATACGCATGAGCTTACATCTTCAAAGTCAGAACCTGGATACAGTAGATGAGGTTTTGTTCAACTGAGGGCTTGTGCCCAAGGGAAGTCCTGCGGTTTGTGTAAGCAGCTTCATCCCTTGGTTGGCCCATCCTTGAGTAAGAAAGGCCGTGATGCGAAGTTGCTTCATATATATGAATATTTTAAGAATACATATTTAAAAATATTGTCTTGGCCTTCATTCTAATGAAAACTTATGATTTCTTTTGTATTTATTGATTTGCTCACTACATATCCAAGCTTCTACATCATAGTAGAAACACTGGGACAAAGCAATGGAGAAACCAAAGCAGATACTCTGCTCTAGGAGTCTGATTCTGTTCAGCAAGATATACAAGAAAGTAAAACCATAAATAAATAAATACTTTTTGATAGTCAAGCCCATCCAAGAGCCAAATAGGCCGTTGGGATAGAAGCAAGCAGGTACAGGAGGACGCTTTCGATGGAGGCTGGCGTGGGCAGTTTAAGCCGAGACGCTGTGATAGCTCAGATCTGGAATGTCTCCCAGTCTCAGGTGCTCAGAGGAGGGGCTTTGAGAAGGTGATTAGCAGGCAAGAACTTGAAGTGTTCTACCGGTTTTCAGGAGGGAGCCGATGTGGGCGAGGCACAGTGAGGGAGAAGGCAGAAGTCATGGGGGACGTGAGCGTGAGAGTAGCGACAACACTATTGTCTGATGCGAGCTTGTCACTGGCGAATCTAATGCCAATTAGATGCTTTGCACAACTTATCTCTGTCATTCCTCACAGCCATCTTATGAAATACATTTCATTCTCAACATTTAATAGATAATTCTTGGAGCAGTTAAGCTGGTAGCGTCTTACGACAAAGCAATTTATAGAATGTGATCAATCAATCTTTGTTTCATTATAGCAGGCTATCAAACGATTTTAGACAGCAGTGATTAGATTAATTCTCTTAAAATAAAAATTAGCCCTAAATGACAGGTAAAAAATGACTGCCTATTGTCGTCCTCTTTTCTTCCTGTCTGGTTGGTTTTGTGACCCCTAGACTGTAACCCCATCTGGAAGAGTGGAGGCTATCAGCGCTGTTCATCATGATACCTTCACTGGTTCACAGGATGTTGAACATTTTGAAGATGCTCAGTTAGCATTTATTACATACATAGCTATATCCGATACTACCTTATTTCCACCTATTTGAATTATAGTTTGCTTTATTCACTTTAAACATTATATTAGTTCCTAATTTTTGAATTCCATAATCCTTTTCCACATTCCTTTTATCTTTCCTAAGATTTTAATGAGAGGGCAATTGCATACAGTAATTCTTAGTTGGTTTTTACTGTAGTAACTGTGCCAAATTCCACAGTGGCTGAGTGTCTTAGTTTTTTAGGTCTGCTGTTATAAAATGTCAAAGGATGGGAATTTTATAGTCAACAGAAAAATTTTCTCACTGTCAGGAATCTTGGACGTTCCAGAATACTTAGTATCTGGTGAGGGCTGGTTTCCTGGTTCACAGACTGTACCTTCTAGCTGTGTGCTCATGCAGCAGAAGAGTCAGGCAGCTCTCTAGGACCTCTTTTATAAGGGCACTGTGACTGTTATGGTGGATTGGATTGTCAGCTAGATTGGCCTCAGAGTCGTGCAGCTGATTAGGAGAGGGCACTTCTGGGTGTGTGTGGGTGGAACATGAAGGCCTAATCTTGTTTCTGTATCTGGTTCCTTGCCCTTCTTCTCCACTCTCTTCCCCTGCTCTGCATCTGGGCACCATGAACTAAGCATCTCTGCTCCATCATGATGTTCCTGCCTTGGCAGCCAACCATGGACTAAATCCCCTGAAACCATGGACTCAAATAAAACTCTCTGTCTTATGTTGTGGCTGGTGTATCTGGGTATTGGGTCTCAGATACTGGAAAGCTGACTGATGGATGCACCAATCCCATTCATGGTGCCTGTGCCTTTTGTGATCAGTCACCTTTCAAATGCCCCATCTCCTAATACCATCACATGGTAATTAGGTTTCAACATATGGGTTTGGGGGATACACCAGTATTCACGCCATGCCACTGGAGAAGACTGGACGTGGGTGTTATAGGCAGAGAGATCAGACAGGAGTCCAAAAGGAGAAAGGGATGGGGACTGTGAGGATGGGCTGTAGGGTGGCAAAGGAAAATGATTTCTCCTAAATTCACTGAGCAGTGATCATTGTGCTCAGGGCCTCCCGCTCTTTCCCTCCTTGCTCACTGGGTTCTGTGTTTGAGGCCTTCGCTCCTCATTGAGTCTAGAAGGCTTAAATAATGATAGTGTTCTTCATTTTGTTGGATCTGAGATTCTAAGTACTGGAGGAAGTAATGTTCATAAATTAGAATTTGCTTCTTTTGTAGTGTAGAATTACTTTCATCTCAAATAATTATAGGTTAAAAACTCACATTTTTTTCTCACATGGCCACATGTCTTGAAAACCATGATTTTTAAAAATGTCTAAGATATAACATTGGATCTAGAAGTTACACAGTGTTAACTAAATCAGCTAGTTTTTGCTAGTATAATGAATTAATTCTAAATTTAAATACCTTGCCATATACTCACTCACACCTATTAATCTTTATTATATAGTTTTAATCAGTTTCTCAAAATGACAAAGGTGCCTTCATTTTGTAGCAGCACTGTGTGAAATAGGTGGTAGCCTTGACCAATGGGAGAAGGGAAGAGGCACAGGAAATCATGGGAGAGATTGTAACCCCCAACCTGGAAGTGGTCATGTATCTTCTGCTGCCATTTCATTGGCCAGGACTAGTCATGTGCTGAGTGGTGAACAAGAAGGGAACTGACAAATAGGGGCAGCAGAAGGAATTCAGCAGAGCCTCATATACTGCTCAATGCTTCTGAAACTTACTGCTTTGGGAAAAGTAGAAAACCCAATACTTTCAGTTGATAGTAGAGGGATCATATTCTTTTTCCCGGTCTGTCATTTCAGTCTCATTTCTGCTTTTCTTTAGAGTCAGGGAACATTGAGTATGATACACACACTCCAGCAGCATATGTATTTCTGTAGGTCCCATTCACATAGAATATTAAATAAACAGACACCATTAGGAATCTCAACATCTTCCTACCTAACATAAAATGGATTAAGTCATTTCCAATTTAGGGATGCTATTTTTTTGTTGAGTCTTCTGGTCTTACTGTAGTGCTCTCTAGGAAGAGTAGGCTTAGAGTTGTTGATTGTCCCAAGTGTGCTGTTCACTTGCTGATTGATTTGAAGTGCAATTTCAAGAAATGTGAGAGCATCTTCCAACTTTTAAATAAGATGCAGTTGTGCTCTGTTTCCCAAATGATATACTGTGTTGGCACAGTATCTATATGGTGTCATCATTATTGTAATATTGAAGATTCAGGCAAATGTTCAGTTGTGTTTTCACTTATTTTGGAAAATTGGATTATATCAATAAATTTACCCAGAAAAGAAACATGTCTCAAGTATTTTTAAAAATATCTTTCAATATGGCTCTCACATTCAAATTGAACATCACTGTAAAATGTTTCTTGAGACGTTGGAACGCCATCTGCAGCAGCTGTCAGAGGAATTCTTTTATCAATTGGGAAGTTAAATTAGAGGAAGACGTTTGTGTTATTTTTTTAGTCGGTCCAGTCATATCCAAAGATCTTTTGTTTCAGAGCTTGTCATGTTTGTTAAGTTGTTTGTTTTCTATTTTTAATCATTAGATTCTGCGTTTAGGCATAGACTGGCACTCACACCCCTTTTTAAAGAAAAACGTAAAAATAGATGATAATGAATTTTGAGTGAATCCGACAGATAACAATTGTATATTGATTCCAGCAATGTACTGAATGAAGTCCTTTCCAACTAACCTGAAAACAAAAACCTTGCTCATAATAGCTAAATCTTGGAAGTGGTCTATATATCCACCACTAGATGTATGGATAAAGAAAATGTGACATTTATACACAATGGAGAAGATAAAGAAAGATAAACTTGAGTCATTTGTAGGAAAATGAATCCACTTTGAGACCATAATGTTAAGTGAAATAAATCAGACTCACAAGTTTAAATATCTATCTCATGGTTTCTCTTATATGAGAAATTCAAAATATAAGTAAAGAGTAAAATAAAAGATTGATAATAACAAATAGGGAGAGAGATCTTTTGCAAAAGGGAAAGGAACCAGGAGTTGGAGGGAGGGGTATGGAGGGAAGGAGAAGGGGAAAAGAATTCAGATGTGTTTTGTACATATACCAAATCCCCACAAGCAATGCAATCATTATCTACTATAAACACATACCAATAAAAATTGAAATTAAAAATATATATTATATATATCTTCCTAAAATGAAAAGGCCATCAAAATTTTTTAATTGACAAAAATTTATATAAAAGTGCACAAAAGAGGAAATGAGAATGGCCAGTAAACATGGAAAAAAGCCTTTGAAGAAATTCTTATTATTAATAAGTAGTAAACAAAAAAAAGAAATTAGTACCAGAGGTTGATGCTATTTAAATTTTCCAGAATGCAAAAATAAGACATTTTATCAAAATGTTATCCAGGATGAGGACACATGGAAAATCTAACATATTTTGTTCAGGAAAGAAAATTGATCTCACCACTTTGAAAAATAGTCAGTTGTTATGTAGTGAAGTTGAACATTATACAATCAAAGAATTTTTTTCAAAACTATTGTGAACAGTCTGGGTTCAAGCAAAGAAGCAGAACCAGTAGGAAACATGGATACATAGACTTACCGACCCATCCCCATGTTTAATTGATCATTCATTTCCAGGAATTGCCTTATACTTTTGGTTTCTACACAAGTTCAGATTTCATAGGGCAGCTCATCAGAAACAGTGAGATAGGAATTCTTGAGCAAGATTTGAAGTTTCATTTCCTTGGAGAACTCTCCTCTTACTCTCTTAAGAGCTTTCAATTAATTGGATCTGGTCCACCAGATTACTGAAGATAATCTTTTTCAAGTCTTCTTAAAGTCTCAAATGGTAATAACATGTACAAAATTCATTCACAGGAATATGTAAGTAGTATTTGAATAACTGGGCAATAGTAGCTCCAATAGATAACAAACAAAACTGACTATTCCAGTACAACTATCATATCAGCCTAGAGTTAAGCTTGCACATGTCCATCACGAAATGAAAGCAGAAAGTCTATGGGAGCATTATTTACAACATAAGAAGCTGAAACAATCCCAAATGCTCATCAAAAGAATGAAAGAAAAATATGATTGTGATCTTTTCACACAATGGAATATTATATAATAGGAGAAGAGACCAAAACTACTCACAAAAACATGAGTGAATCTTAAAAGAAAATGTCAAAGAAAATTGATTTTTAGAAGACTACATTCAATGTGTAATTTTTATAAAGGCCAAAAAAGTTTTTTATTAGTGTATACATGTGAGAAAAAAATGCAAAAATGGGAGAATATTATATTCAAAATATTATATTCTTGTTTTGTTATGTTTGTTTTGTGAAAAGTCAGGGTATGTAGTGGTGCCTACCATTAAGTAGGTAGACTATACAATACACAGTACTATCCTAGACAATACCACTAGGCATTGGAATTTTCCAGGTCTTATGTGGGGTGATGAGCAGACCATGCTTGTTTAATAAAATTCTTTGTAAGTTATGTGTGACCTGTATCCTTGTATATCTATACAATATAAAATTAAGGAAAAGAGCTTATGATATTTGTGGAATGGCATCATCACTTTTAGCTATTGCAGTGTCAGATCACAGGCTCAGGACTGCTAAACAAAATCTTTGGCTCTAGTTCTTCAATAAATAAGTATTCCAACATAGTCAACTGTGGTCTGTGCAGATGGCAAATTCTTCCATAACTCCTGCATAATTCTTCTTTTCTTAGTTTCCCTCTTCTTTTTTTCTGGTTAGCTCTCATCTCTAGTCTACAAGTAGGCATTGATACGTGGTCTGAGGATTACCTAGATTTGGTGTCAGAACTGTCTTGTTTCTAGTAAATTCAGATCAACGCTCAGGTGATCCCAAAACATTTTGGTTGGATTGCCAACTACCACACAGTCATTTGCCCTGACTACCAGCTAGGTGTTCTTGATTTGACCATTGATGCTGAGTCCATTCTTAAACAAAAAATTGATTCTGCTTTCACACTACTTCTTTCAGTACCTTTTAGTTTTTATCTTAATAATATCCTGCCAATGAAAAAAATGCCATAAAAATACCACTTGGAAAGCTGCAAAAGGGAAGTAGTTTGCTCCCATTCCTTGCCTCATCACAACTTAGGATTTCAAGTGTTGATGAGTATTTTTTTGGGCCAGCACTCCAGAACTGTACCATGAGCTTCACATTTATACCAAAGTGGCCTCCTCGGTCTGATTCATTTCTGCTCTTTTTTCTTTCATCTTGATACTGAGAATCAAAGAAGTATAACTAGTTATAACTTCCTACATGGGAAAAAATAAGTATGCAGAAAGGATTAGGAATTTGAAATATATGTAATTCATGTTTTCAGCTTTTAGCCTTTTAATTTGTAGTGCAAATTATTTAGTATTATAAAAATCAATTAACATTTTTCTAATGAACACAATTAGAAAAAACAGGAGTAAATGAAAGGTAGGCTCACATAACTAAATGTTGAAGAGCCGTGTTTCTAATGTCTATCCTGTCTCTGGTGATTTGTAATGTGCCTTAATTCATCATGTCAAAAGTAGTTTTCTACACTCTTTTCTTTCTGACTCAAGTAAGTCCTGCCCCATAATGGACAGTGGGACATAGCTTGACAGCTCTTACAACTGGCAGCTTCCAGAGCCTGAAGTGTACATATCCATCCATTGCCCAGGATCCTGAATTCGGACCTGGTTCTAAATTCTGACGGGACATTAAAGACACCCTCATTCTGTGTCCACGAAGGTCCAATACGTCAGACCTTCTCGTGCTGATTATACTGAGCAGGAAGCAGCATGTCTGCTTCTTTGTGATCAGTGGCTCAAAGACACCGCAAGCCAGCCCCGCGCAGGGGAAGCCGGGAAATGGTCGTAGAACAGGCGTGCGTCCGGGAAGCAGCAGGGCCCATGAGGAGGGGCAGTGGGGACAGCACCTTTGCTGCTGGGCTGTTCGCTTGTGGGTTTGCTGTTTTAGCATAGGTGACCAGCGGTTTAAGACAAGAACTAGAAGTATATGTTGGAAAAATGGCGTCTCTTTTGTTTCTGTCACTGAAAACATTTGATAGAAAACTAAGATAAGGCAACTTCTTAAGCAAGAGAGTAAAACCTTCATACTGACATTTCAGATTCCTAGTTCTTTCTGCCTACTTTGTAGTTCCCATCTTGGAGACTAACAAGTTATGCTCCCTTGTGTCCTCAGTACTGAGATAGAAGTAAAAAGCAGAAATAACACAGACTGGGGAGATGATAGTCTTCAGTCTAATTCACTGTTATCTTACAACCTGCTGCGTGTTTCCCCCTCAAATTTTCTAGGTCTATGGTTTTTGTTACTTTTCTATATTGTTTAATTAAATTCTTGATTAATATGTTTTTTTCTTCAAAAATTACCCACTTTTTAAAACTATATCTTACATGTTATAAAAAAACATATTTTAGCAGTTGTAGATTCTGTACAACTCAGATTTAATATTGTCTTTGGCAGAAAGTTGTAGAGCTTTTTCTGTTTCTAGTTATTATTATTTATTGAAATTTGCCTTATGAGCTATATATGATTTTGTTTGTGTGCTTTCTGTAGAGAGCTGGCAGCCTGAAAAATGTAATATAATCCAGTGAAAGCCTATTTAGCTCAGGGTGTTTGTTAACTCAAAGAACAGAGATCAGAGATGATAAATGGTTTAGAAGTTAGAGGTGAGAAAAAAATATGACAACAATTTGGAGAGGGCCTGGTGTTTCTGCAACTTGATAGAAGCTAGGGCAAGAGAAGAGAAATGAATCCAAATGGGAGACTAGGAAGTTGAAAGGGAAGAAGAAAGAAGAAAAGTAGGAACTTCTACTTTAAGGTCAGAATACTCTCTTGGGTAATTTCTAGGAACATGACTGGAAATATAATGAAAACAAAAGTCCTGGTTGATTTAATTTACTAGTTCTACATCAATGCAAAACACTAATCTCTTACTCAAAAAGACCAAGAATTTGAACTACTATAATAGCCCTGGTTTTTGTCTATATCCTTAGATGAAAAAAATATATATTCTCATTTTTCAGATGAGCCAATCACAGCGCTTGATTGAGAGGTGTCTGGGACACATTTGCTTCAGAATTGATCAACAGTTCAGCCAAAGTCAGAGAACTGGCAATAGGTGAGTTTGGTCTCCTAGCTTCTAATGCCTTAGTCTTCCCAGTATATCATGTTCATATATGTTTTTCATTATTTTGGGAAAATGGAAGGCTTAAACTTTCACTTCTTGATAAGTTATTATTTTATCTTCTCTCCATTTACTCTAAGAATGAGGAAAAGAAACAGCCAAAGAGAGCATGTGTAGGCACAGACATGACAAGTTAAGGAAACAGGTATTAGGGAGAAAGGCTGCAGAAGCCTAAATTGAGAGTATTCCCAGGATGCAAATGATCTATGTGGAGTGTCACCATGGTACCCCAGCAATACACACACAAGAGTTGAGGATCACACAGGTAGAACAATTGCTCATGGTGCAAGGGTAGAATAAAGATTACATGCATAGCACCAACTGCTGTAGATTGATGGAGATTTTCTGGAACACTGAGTTGAGAAAAATTCAGAAGTTATGCATGACATCGGCAGAAAAGTATGCCTGATTGATCAGCAATGTCTGTCAAGGTTACAGAAAGAGACACAGCATTATGACTGTTACAAATCCTCAGTTCTTATTTACTGTATTTTGTATAATGGATTTTAGATCATCTAGTAAATTGCCTTGCTTGGCAGAAGACTGGACAAAGTGGATGATCTCTATGTGCTCATTGGAATAAACTTCCTTGGACAGTTGTAGCAAGGATGGATAGATAATGTAAGGAGTGACATATGAGGCAATGAGAGACTCTCAGGATATGCTGATATGGAAATACATATTTTCTTGTAATGAGAGAACATTGCCCCATAGCATAGCTCGCTGCATAGCTCTGTTGCCTGAAAGTGAAGAGGAAGAGAACGGTTTCTGAATTCCAAGGAAAAATTATTGACTTTCTCTCCCATACCCATAGTCAGATGAGAAATGGTATTTAATTGCAATATTTTAGAAAAGCTCAATTCAGTCTACATTTTGAAAAGTTTTGGGCTGAAGTCAATTAAAAAGTACAAGACAGCGAGGTTAAGATTGTGGTTGATGTGGTTACACCATGCAGTGACGTGTGGGACACATTCTTGGATGGAAGAAACCATCAGCCGATTTAGAATTCACTGGAACCCGACCTGAACTTTTTGGTGTTGTGTAGTGTGTGTGTGTGTGTGTGTGTGTGTGTGTGTATGTACACTCATTCTACATTTTGCAAAATTATTATAAAACCATTTGAGAAATAATGTCTTTAAATACACTTTAGTTTACATGGATAAATTACAATCTAAAAGATTAAATTTCCATTAAAATATATGAAGATTTAAAAATTGAAGGGAAAGATACTTAGAAAAACATAGTTTAGGTTTTATCCAAACCAGAATATTTGTAAAAATCATTCAAACAATATTAGATGATCTCAAATTGTGGCTCAGCTCAGAACCTTAAGTTACACTGTTTCCCAATATTCAGATTCCCTAAAACCCCTAAGCAATAGAAGGTGAAACTTGTTCCTTGCAGAAGAGAATTTCTGATCTCTGATTTTGGTCTCCTGCTCATTCATCAAAGAACAGTGGAACTTGTCCTTGGTTGGCTAACGTATGGGGCCACCGTGCTAGTTCTAAGAACCACCTGGGAGATATGATTAAAATCATGTGGCTAAGCTCTTAAAAACACATAGAAAAACTGGTATGCCTGTCCCTGTGGGAGGAAAGAAATCCACATGAATAATGACCTTAACGGAGCCTCTGTGTTGCTGGATGTCCAGGGTGTATTCCGTAGTGCAGCCAGATCTCTAATAATCTGAAGGATTGTGGTTCTGGCGAGCACAAGAGAGAAGCAAATGTATGGGATACGAGACATTGTTTGCAAGTTGCTTTGTGAGAATATCATCCTCTTAAATAGCAAACCTTTTGCCCTTCTACTTAGCCTATCTGTTGCTTTACATTATTTATTTAAAAGGCACCACTTTGGCTTAATATGATATAGTGAGGAAAAACATGGGTTTTGGAGCTCAGTAGATCTGACTGTCATTTACCGACAGCGAGTTTGAGCAAGCGCAGTGTGTGGCACGTGGCGTAAATAAGTACTTATTAAAGGAGGGACTAAATGAAATAATGAGCAAATTCCTACAAGCAATTAACCACTCTTAGCCTCAGTTTCTTCCACAAAATAAAAAGATGTCAATTTCTACCTTAAAATATTAGGGTTGTGAGAATATAATATAATCTGTAAAATGTAGGTGACAATAAATGTTAATTATTATGTTTTTCTTTCGGATTAAATAGCTTCAGAAATTTTATGTAACCTAAAAATCATGTTTCAAAAGGAATAAAATTAACTAATGCCTGTTGGCATTTGTTAGATTTTTATGTAATAGGGCCAGGTGACTGGGTATTTGATTCAAAGGATAAGAATATATAACTTCTTTTCTGTATGAAAGAATCTTAACAAAATGAGAGAGAGAGAGAGAGAGAGAGAGAGAGAGAGAGAGAGAGAGAGAAGGGAGATCACACCTAAACTGGTTCTTTGTCAGTATTTGGTTGGTGTGATTGCTCATTGGTCCTCTGATAACATCAAGCTACTATGATATCCTGAAATAAGTAGTGAAATTTTATTTTAGCAATCTAATTTTGGAACTTTATAATCATTAGATGACAAATAATATTCTGCAATCTATGGTTTGATTTAGCAAAGGAGAAGAAAATTTTTTTTATTCTTCACAGCTCTATATTCATGATGGCTCTGGAATATATATGTCCATTCCAGATGCTCCTGTAAGCTTAGAAGATGCCTGATATCACAGAATTTCCAGGAAGTTGATATATCTATAAAGTTTCAGAATCAGTTATATACTCTTTCGCGTGGTTGGGGGCTGCAACATATTAGCCTCTCCTAGTCTTCATTCTGGGACATCAGGTCCTAACAAATGAACATTGGTAACTGTTGAAGCCTATTAGAGAAAGATCTTCTACATGCAACTGCTTTCTGTCTTTAAGCCTCCTAAGTTCTCTTATGTTTCCTTTTTCTTTGTATTTCTACTACTGCCTCCATACTTTAGACTCCTACCAGTTCATTGCTTGGCCTATAAGAGCTTCTACCCAATTTCCATCCTCTTTTCTCAATCCTTTTCAGTTCCTGTCTTCCAGAATTATAATCTATTTTGTAACTGACTATATGTCTTAGTTAATTTTCTCTTGTTGCTGATACAAAATACTCGACACTCAAAGTTAAAAGAGGAAAGGTTTATTTAGCTCACAGTTTGTAGAGATTTCAGTCCATAATCGGCTGGCTGTAAGGCAGGGTGGCACATGGCAGGGGGCAATAGTTCATGGTGGCTGTCAGGAGGTAGCAAAACAACAAGGAGATTTAACAGCGTCTTTCTGCCCTTCTTATCTTATCCAGACTACCGTGATTAGGGCGGGGCCAAACTCATCAGTGAACTGATTTAGTAGTCGCCCACCCTTGATCCCAGCATCACACACTCTAGATTCAGCCACTTCTGAAAAAGCCACCTATGACTGCTCTAGGCTTTGGGGGGACATCAAGACACAAGCCATAACACCATAGTAGTCCCTGTTGCCTACTCTTGTAACACTTTGGGATCTCATCAAGTGGCCTCCAAGAGTTTGGAATTGATTTTTGAAAAATCTGAGTTAACCATAAAATCAATACAGTCATGACAAAGGCATGTCAGCTCAAATTTTGTTGACATACTTGAATATGCTTGTGCATCTAAGGAAAGAAAGCCTCTCAGAAAGAGTTTTGTTGCTCTTAGACATGTAGGAAAGAGGTGAGTGCCAGGTGGATATGCTTTCAAGATCCAAGAAAATGGGAAATTGCCCATTCCACCTAGATTATTCCAATTTCTCATGGCAGGATGCAGGTGAATGCAGTTAGTTGTAGCTAGTGGATTTTAACTTCTGTTGGTAGTGTCATCCTGTCAATATCAGCTGTAAGCTGGACACATCTTCCTAACCTGAAGCCATCAAACAATAATTTTGCATAACTGTTTGCTCATTACCAAGCTCACCATGCAGGCACATCTAACAGGAATGTGCAGGGCGATCACGCTGACTAATCCTCTTTCCTGCCTCTGCAACTGTGGTTGCTCCTGAGAATTCAGGAGATTATACCCAGGTAAGAGTTAGTTTTCTGTGCTTTCTGGGAAGGCCTTATTTCTTCAGCCATCTCTCCCCTTGCTTGTGGCCATAGAATTCTTAGAGGCTAGAAGCATGATCTCCAAGCAAGGAAGAATCCAGATTTGTCTACACTGATCACTGATTCTCATCCTCCATACCAATGCCCTGGGAGATATAAAAACAATCTGTCTTCCCTCTCGTGTTCCAAGGGGCTGCTGCCATAAAGGAGGCTGCAGAAGATAAGGGGGGAGAGAGGGAGAGAGAGAGAGAGAGAAAGAGGAGAGGGGGAGAGCAAAGATTGTGTAGCTTTGCTAACATGGTGATTCCAGGGTCAGTTAGCATTGGAGTTGCTCTACCTCCGTGCTAAAAGGTGTAACATGTATTGAAGGCTTAGGTCTTCCATGACTTGAACGAGAGTTTTGGCCAGTGTAGTGTTGAGGATCCAGGCACAGGCTCTGGAGCCAGCTGCCTCCTTGGGAATCCCAACTTTGTCAGTACCCCAATGCATGAATGTGGGGAACTTAATATTGTTGTGTCAGTTCCCATGTAAGTTTGTTATACAGATTAAAAGACATAATACAAAGTAAAGAACTAAGGACTGTGGCTGTACATTTTTAATAAATGCTAAGGGGGCAGAAATCTTACAGAAGGAAGCAATGTGATTGATACACTTCCAGGTAATTATGCCACAGAGAGAAAACAGAATTTCTGCCAGCACAGATATTCCAATTCTTCTATGTACTTCTTATTTTAAAGGAATATGTTGGTATTTTGCTATCCACCTCAGTCTTGTGTGTATTAAAGTTAACATGAGTCATGCTTTCAAGGCCTAATAACCCCCGGGCACTGGCAATAATGAGTTTTTGATGCTTAGAAGAGGTGGACCTCATGACCCAGTGGGGGTTGCCGTTACATCTGTTGCTCCAGATGCCTCTCCGTGGACCTATAGGGCCTGTGATGAAGTGTGCACCAGCCTCCAGTAAAGTGAGAGCACGAGGAATGAACTTTTCACAAGCTAATGCTTTACTTTAAAAGAATGCTCTTTATTTAGCAGTTCTATGTGTACTGCCTTGGTTGTTGCTAGGTTAGTTTTACCCAACTTGTTCTATCTTTATGAAACGCGAAGCCCAGACTCCAGCGCACTTCCTAGCCAGCAACTCTCCAGGTTGTTTCCAGGGCAGGCCGTTTTGCTCACTTCCTCCTGGCCTGCTGGAGCAGAGCCTTGGTTCTTGTTTCTCCAGTGCATCCCTGGTGCTGCCGTACCAAGCTTCGGAGAGCTATTGAAGCTCTGCCCTTGCTCCTTTCTGCTCTTACAGACAAACACTGCAATTATCTGCTGGTCCTCTTTGGAGTTCACCTGCATTCAATAACAAATTAGGAAAATTGACTTCTCTCTGTTGGGTCTCTTTTTACGAGGTCCAGAGCAGCATTATTTTGGGCCTTGATGTTTTTCATTCATGTTCAGATGCAAACTTCTGGGGTAGACACCAATGTCTATTTTGCCTGTGACTGACATGAGGCATGGGTGGAGTTCATCAGGCCCAGCCGACTGTCCCATAGGGGAGGCCTTTCTCGAGGAATGTTTCCAAGTGCTCATGGTAAGAGGCTTGGTAAAGTCACACCACCAGTACTACCTAGCCATGTGTTCAAACTATAGCAATAGGTGCGATGTGGATATTTTTCCCCGGAGCGGACAGACAAACCTCCACGAGTCCTGTCTCATCAGCTCGACAGACATACTCGGAGCCCAGTAGTTGGCAGTAGAAATTTGTGTGTCACTGAAGCCAAAAGAGGAACTTTGCAGAAAGCAAATCGTACCTAGAGATCTATCTTTAGTTCCTTCCAATTTGCTTTGTGCAAATTGCTTAATCACTCTTAAGTCTTGATGCTTTTGCATGTAAAACAGGGATAATAATACTTACCTCTTACCTAAACTAAATGGTTAGCTTACTTCAAGAGTACATAACAGTGTACAAGCTATAAATCCTATGTACATGTCTGATATTATATAATATTAATAGTCTCATATTGCTTCTAAAGCAGAAGCATATGGACATGCTTGATTGGCTTAATATTTCCTCCAGCTGTTATATTCTGGCACCACTAGTTTTTCCTATCCCTTAAAAGGAGAAATTGTTATAATTAATTACATTATATTATTACATTTGTTTTAAGCTTTACTCTGAGAATTTTTTAGAATAAAACCATCTTGGAAAACAACCCATACATAACGTCAATCAATTAATTGTAATAATGTCCTACATGACTGGAGGCATAAAATTGGTAAGAGAATTCCATCCAGTGAAGGGCTATACAAGCTAATAGAGTAGGAAATTTTCTTCCTCTGGCAGATCATCCTTATTCTTCTTGCTTTTCCACCCAGCAAGTGCCAGGGACGTTCACACGACTACTTACAGTGTAGCTTTAGTTTACGTAATGGCTTAACCCCACAGAGAGACAACTTACAATTCCAGATGTCCATTAGTCATGGAACCATGGAGACAAACCCCACTGATCAGTTTGTAAGCTGTGGGCAAATCATGAAGTTGTCTCACCACTGTGCAGACAAACAGAGCCTATGAGCTATTAGTTCAGAGCTGAGGATAGAATTCAAATGCTGACTAAAAATCAAACAAGAAACAAAACAGAAACAATAACAATTTAAAGATACATATATATGTATATTGAGAGAGAAGAAAATATAAACTTTGGGACATAAACAAAGGTAAACAGTCATGTAGAAGAGAGCCTGATTTTTGCGGCAGTGTGACTGTCTTTGATTACTCCACGGGGCTGACCCACGCTGGCTACAATTATATCTAGTATTTTACACCAGCAGATTGGACTAGCCAGAGGCTTGGAACCTTGTGGATTTGTGGCTCTTCAGATGTGCTTCTGTATTGGAATGTGTTCGTGTTTGCCTTTATTTGTTTTTAATAAAAAAAGAAAACTTGAAGAAGTTTCTGCCTTGGTAGATTTTCTTTGGAATCCCAGAAAGGGCTCTCGAGGGCTCTGTGGGTCTTTTGTGATGATAAACCAAAGCTTTGAGCTTGTCCCAGTTGGAATTCCAGACACTAAAGAAGCCAACTTTAATTATTATTATTGTTTTCTACAGAATTGAGCCCCTTTCTGATTATTCAGGTTTATACTAATAGTCTTCTAAACATACTGCTTTCTTTTCCAGCTAAGCTAGGACCACAAAACAAAGCAAGGGAACTTCACAATAAGGCTTCAAAGGTGCCAGGCTTTTGAATCTCCCTGGAGTGTGCCTGTGGGCTGGGGGTTTTATTAGGAGTGAAAGATTAATGAAAGCAGAGCCTGCAGTGAAGAACAAGATTCACAAACTTGTCAAAGACATGATTATCTGGGAAAAGATCACAGCGGAGGTATGCATGGTTTCCATGAGAGGACAAACTTATTATGATACCTGAATCTCCAAACTAAGACATTAATAATCATAGAACCTTAGAGTATAAGGAACTTTACAGATTTTCAAATCCAACCTTAATATTCTTCAAGAACTGGCTGTATCATATCCCAAATAGATGACTCAGTTTCCCCTGAAGCAATACCCTAGCAAAACTTTCACTATCACACAGAAGAGCCTTTCCAATGGAGAGCTCTGACAAGTTGAGACTCAGACTGGCCCAAAAGTTAATTCTTCTTCCCTTGTGTCCTCCAAGGTTCTTGCTTCTTACATGGATACCTGTCAATTGTTGAATACAGTTACTATTCTACCCTGTTCCCTAAACTATTCTCTTGTCAAGAGTCCTGAATTCCTGTAACTATTCCTCTCCTTTAAATTAAATAAAGTGGAACTAACATTGACTGAATGCAACCATGAGCCACACTCTGGCAGCTTCTCAGAATACAGGGCGATCCTCAGTCCACCATTTTAAGAATGTAAATGGAACAAAGAGACTAAGTACCAGACGTACATCCAATCTCATCATGAGCCATCCAAAGAAATGTGAAGTAGAGGATGTACAGAATGAAGAATGATTAAGTCTGCTTAGGAAAGCTGAGAAATCCATCTCGAAACCATAGCATTTTCCCAAAGAAAAATGAAGGAAAGATATTTTAGATAAATATAAATACAGGTGTAAGGCATAGCTGTGTGAAAAGCAAGTTGTATTTGGAGCAAGAAACATGTATTATGACATTGTTGATATGAAGCTCGAATAAAGCCAGGGATTTTATTAGCATAAATCAACTACAAAGGCCCTTGCTTCCACTCTTCTAACTTATCTTAAAGCTTCATCTCTTCTTAAAAATGTTTATTCTCCCTTTCTCAGTTTAAGAATAATTCTACTTCACAGAGAGAACAGTGAAATACGAATGAGAATCTTGCTTTTTCTCATAGTATTCTAGAACACAACACCCTAACCTTCCAACCAATTGCTGTACCCTCTCTGCTCTTAACTCATATATCTCAGAGGGCTGTAAAGTGCTTCCATTATTTGGGTCCTTAGCTCATCACTGATGGCTTCATTTACACTATTTTCTACTCCTATTCTTCCACTCTTCTGTGATTTGTTTACCCTTTCTATATTTCTTATGTTTATTGATGTAAAATACTCCTTGAGAGAGTTGTCAAGATTTCTTAGTTATAATAGTTGTAAAATAGCTTGATATAACATAATAGTGTAACTATTATTGATGATTATTCAAGAACTATTGATATATTACATGTTCAGTTTTTACAATAGTCTTATAAAATGAGAATTACTATTTTTCACAGCTTGCAGAAGAGTAAGAGCTTCTGAGAGGATATGTAATTTTATTCCAGCGCTTTTTTTTAATGCAACACTAACAAAATCATAACTGTTAGTTCTTTTCCATTTTTACTGCCTTGGCCTTAGAGGAAAATCAAAAGCAAAAAACCCTGCTGCTTTTACTTCCTGTTGTCCTTTTTCCCCCCTGTCCTGGAGTATATAACAACATAAGGAAACTTCTTTTTTCTGTACATTTCTAAATTTTATTTGTAGTTTAAGCTAAGTACTTGTTGAACCCCCTGAATGCCCCCAAATGCAGATGCCCTGCTTAGATTCATAGTTGTGCCCAACAAATAAGAAACTGTCTTGGAAAATGGAACTCTTTTTAATGATTACTGTAATTTAAAGTTATTGCTTAGAAATGGTGGTTCTTACATATAGAAAAAATTGTTTATATTAAATCTTATAGTCAAATGAAGACTTCTACAGTAAGTATCAGAATTTAGTCTCCACAGTACAAAAATATAAGGTGGCAAAACTCAATGCGAATCATCTTCGTTAACTCTGGGAATCCAGTGCCTCATGTGCTTTTCACCCATCTCCCCATGTTCCAGACCCCCAGACCCTCATCAACCCTGGGAGACCCAATGGGCCCCACCATCTCTTCAGCTTTTGAATACCTTGGCCCTTACTTTAGATCTATAAATAACTAGAGTTTAGGATCGTCGTAAAAATTTGTCAGCAGATACTAAAAACACAATGGGAAATACTGTTACATTAGCTTTATAAGATGTGAAAAATGTATTCTGTCCAAAGGAAAGACTCACTTAGGTGCCTTGTCTGGATAAAGGATGGCAACCGATTGGAAGACATCAAGGGGAAATTGAGCTGGAAGAAGAACAAACAGAATCAAAGTTGAAGGCTTTGTAGACGGCAAGTACACTTGTTATTAGTCTGCGTGATATAAATCTTTTTGAAGGGAAGTAAGCTCACAAAGGCAGTTCAGTGTCTGTCTCTTGTTCCTGGGAACATGACAAAAAAAAGGGGAACATGCACATTCTATCAAATGACAAGCACATGAAGAAAATGGTATTCTGCTAACAGACAGAGTGAATATTATAGAGACGGTGACGACTCTGAAGGGAAACACACGGTATGTTATAATTTTTAAATAATCTTCTATGTAACTGTTTTCCTTCCATAAGATAAATCTCAGAAATATTTCTGATCCTGTTCATCACTCAATTATTTTTTTAATGTGAAAATGCTTGCCAGGCATTGCTTACAGAAACTGAAATAATGTCCTTGCCAGTCCCAAAAGGGGAGAGAGGAACGACCGCTGAGGAGAAGGGAGGGTGAGATGAAGGCGTCAAGAGTGTTGAAGCAGAGCGATGCTGCCTGGCACCTCTTCCTGTCGGGGACAGCAGGTCCCATGCAGGCACAGGCAACCACAGAGAGGGCAAGGAAACCAAGAGAGCAGACACAAAAGGGAGACCCATCCCCTGAACTGTGCCTCATTAATCTTGTCAGGAATATTTGCTGTTGGGAAATGCTGATCTTCTCACTACCCAAAGTAGCTTCCCTTGCAAGAATGTTTTAAAGGTCTGATGTGCCTAATGACTGAACCATTTAATAAATTACTTACTTACGTTACTGTAAAAGCCAGTCCGGCATTTGTAACCTACAGGGAAAACACTAAATCCTTTTACCTGACTTTCTAAAGGTTCGTCTAAATCATATCTAGTGACAGGGTGAGGTACACAAGAATCAGGATTTAGTGGCAGGGCATACTTCATGCTGTTTCGGGTAGGTCAGGAGGTCTGAGTTGGATTTCTTCCCAGTAACCTGATCTAGGTGAACCAGCAGGTTATAAATGAAAGTCAGTTTCTAAGATCTCCTGACTTTCTTTAACTATCAGGGACTTTATAGGAACCTGGTGAGAAACAGGAAAAGACTAAGAGATAACAAATATCATTGACCAATATTATGACATTGCAATTTCTCTTTCCCAAGACAACATGAAATGGGCCCCATTTTGTACATGCTAAATATTTGTATAGATTCCTGAATTTTTTATTTCCACGGTTAGCCAGAATAAATAAGTAAGTGAACCTAAATGACTGAAAAGTTTTTGTGTGCCTTTCCTAGTTCACAAAACATAACTGTAGGCTATGAGCTCTTCAAGGGATGATTCTAAGACTTTCGATTATTCTTTATCACTCATAGTATGGAAATACCTTCTGAACACTTTAAATCATAGGAGAAAATGGAAGAAAAGATAAACAAAGGAAATAAAATGTATTGAAGACTTATTACATTCAAAGTGTTGACATTCGTTGCTTCATCCTTACAACTCTTGAATTAGTTAAGAAACTAATAGGTCACAATAGACACAAATGAAATTAGCATTTGATTCTGGCTTCGAGAAATTCAAAAGCTTGAGTGTTTTCTCTGGAGGAAGGATGTTTACGTGTAAGCAAACCCTTCAATGCTCTTCAAATCACACCTCACTGATGGTAGTCTCATTGTCCTACACATACTGTGCTTCTGCTTCAATATATGGAGTAAATTTAAAGGTTGTTTGATATTTATTATTTTCAGTTTAAAAAGAAACTTGAATTAGCACAACATGGTAAATCTAAGGCTCAGATTTACAAATATCAGAAATCCCGCTGCTGTCACAGGACCATGAGTGACACTTTTCCTCGTGGAGGGAAAAGTTATTGATTCCAGTTGGTGCACTGGGAATATTTAATGCTTTTGAATTGGCATAGGAAAATCATGGGTTAAGAAGAAAGTCTCGATTTTCTCATCATTTTAAAATGGCAATAATAATCATGAAAATAACGGCTCACAGGTATGTTGTAAAGATTGATAAGCTACTATGTCAAGCACAGAACAAGTGTTGAGTAAACGCTATCTTTTATTAATCTGTTTTCTGAATTATGAATGGCATCAAAGGTTTCTAGTCTCTGAGATAGGTTCGAACTAGCTCTAGAATCATAAAAACTTCTGTTACTTCCTTTCCCATGAAAATTTTATTGCTTCTAACTTATATTCCAGGAGTGTGGTGTAGCAATTCACAGATCAAATATAAGAATAAGCTAGAGATGGCAAGAAGCTAATTGTATTTGCAAATACAGTCCTCAGGAACTTGTACATTTATCAACAGTTCAAGATTTCTTCCCTTCTATGTACCAAGACAATAACTGAATTTCAGTTTCTACTTATCACCTGTAGACCCTCCCTCATTTCCCAAAATAACTAAACATAGGGGACTTCATGCCATAGCCATGTATTAAAGCTCTGTGTTCCAGAAGATTTTGAGGTGTTTTGGAATGTCTACCCTTGGTCTTGCTTGTCCACCACGCTGAAATGTCATTTTTATATCAGTTGTGTACTAGAGTGGGGACAGGCAGGTAAAGGTTAGGCTGCATGGTACCCAAAGGCTGGAAACTGAAACTCCTGTTTCTCAGAGCCCGGCTGTGGTGCAGACAGCCCAGCCCTGCACATTTCCTCACTGTGCCCCAACTATGGCCTGAGCCCTGCTACAGAGAGAGGAGCCGCATAGCTGTGTGTAGCTGCTGCTGCTGGCTGTGTGCGAGAGAGCTACGTCCTGAGCCCTGGTGCTGTGTAACGTCTCCTTGCACCTATGCAGTGACACTTCTGGCCGCTCCAGGTTGATGCGGACCCTCTGAAGCCAGAGACAGGTCTCAGTTAAACTTGGTGTCCATCAAACTCACTTTATGAGCTTGCTCCATGAAGCAGTGAGAAAATAACTTGATAAATTCTCTTCTTTTTATGCAATCTTGAGAAATGGTGGAAAGAATTATTTTCTTTCAGTGTTTTGTCCAAATGGACCATTACCTTTCTACCTGTTACTCATCTCTCTCTCTCTCTCTCTATATATATATGTGTGTGTGTGTGTGTGTGTGTTCATATACAAAACAATGAAACTGCGACAATAATCTATCTCCCTAAAAACTACCTTCTGCTTATATTCCTTAATCATTTTTCATATATTCTATATCTTTACCAACTATAAAGCTAGTCATGATAAAAATATAATTTTCCCTTCTTTAAGGAGTATATGTCCTTGTTGGTTTTCCCTTTAGACAGTTATGCATGCATATCTGCAGTCTAGGTTTTATAAAGTCTAGGTAGGACTATTAGTGACATTTTCCTTTCCTAAAAGGCACAATGGGATGTCCCAATCAACACACTGGGATTTGACTTTTTCTTTCTGTATTTTACAGGACTAAATGATAGAAAAGGATCAAACCAAGGAATGGAAGAGTTTAAGCAAATGGAATTTTCTTTACCAGAATTTATTAAAACAACATGGACAGGTTTTGTTCTTTCAAAAAAGATGACTTGTAGCATTAGTTTTATAAAGTATTTCTTGTAGTCATGTAGTTAAATTCAAGTCTTCTGTAGCATAGTTCAAATCTTATGCATCCTCTTCTTTGCAGGAAAGTACCTTTTTTGGAAAGATCCATTTTTCAAACACTTACCTGCTTTCCATAGTAAAGCTCAGCATTCATGAGAGTTCCTGCAATTACCCCTTCGTCTTTCAGGGCATCTAGATGCTGAAGACGGGAAAGGAGGGAATGAGACCTCTGACAGCTTTCTGGCCTCTGGGAGGATGGACATCAGCACATGGACGTTGTTGGCTTGGCCCAGGTCACGTGGCCGCCTGCTCTTTGCTCACAGGTACTTCCTTCGAAGGGTAACCAAGAAAACCACGCTCTTTCGCAGGTCACATTTTATATACTTGCCATGTTAAGCATTTTTATACTGCAGGAGAATGTTTATGAATTGTTTTTAAACCTTCAAAAAATAAAGACATAAGCTGGCAACTAACTGCGGATTTCAGGACAGTGTGACTTACATTTAAGTATATTCAGCAGGTAGCTTTTCAGCCCCCTTCTCAAAATGTTGGCCTGGGAGACTGCTGGCTGTTGACACTGATGTGGTCATCTTTGTGCCTCCTTGGCCAGAGTAGAGAAGGTCCTGGATAAGCACTCCTTCCTCAGGAGCTGCCCTGAAAGAGACTGCAGTTACCAAGGACACCTGTAACGTGTGCCACTTTTCATTCTTTTCTCTTCCTTCCTCGTATGCCCTTTCTGGAAATGTGTTTTCATTAATAATTAGATTTCACAGCTTCTACAACGACACCAGCCTAAACCACTGCTTTCTAAATAAATGCCTGTAATAGTTGATACATACATATAAGTCAGTGGAAGTCAACTATGCTATTAGGAAACATCTTTGCTTTACATCAAATGAGAAAAAAAAACAAGACAATATATCTCATGCCAGATCAGACTGGTATACGCTTATTCTTTCCATAACAAGTGTATTTCATAATAAAAAAACACAGGGGGAATATATTTATTTATTTTATTAGTTGTATAAAAGCCATGTTGGCAACTGAAGAACCAATAAACTAAGATGGTCTCATGTGGTTCTTATTATGGAATCACACTGTAGTGTAAAATGGAAGCACACCAATCAGAACCCCATCTGGCTGAAGAGACAGGAAAACGTGACTCCATTTTCATTAGTAAAGAGGGGCATATATTTCATTATGTGCTCCAATCTGGCTCTAAAGACACTCCCGGGGCACTACTGTGTCTTGTGCCACTCAGCGTGCCATACCTACTGGTGGGGGTCAATGCGATGAAGGCTTGGAGAGAGAAGGCTGCTTTTAGCCTCTTGGCAGCATTAAGAGAACATCAACAGACAGTAGAGCCTCAGTGCTTGGCATGCTGGAGGAAAAGCATGCTGAAACGCTACACGATAGAGACAGCCCTTTGCTGTATACCCTTTTATTTGCAGCAAGTAAGTAGACATGCATGTAACCCCCCAAAATTCATTCCAGAATGTTTAGTCTTTTCAAAAACTAGACAAAACCATTCAAGCTCTGGAATCAAAAGGCTGGATGCATAAATATTTTCTAAGTTCCTTCAGCACTGTTTTCACTTTATCTCCCAGGAAATAGGGTAAGTATTATCAATGGAAGATAGGAATTCTTTTTGCAGGGGCTTGGGTCAGCAAGACACCACACTAATGAATCATCCCTGGCACAACAAGGAGTGGTCATTTGGGCTTCTAGAAGTGTTGAAGTATGAGATGACAAGTTCTTTATGAGAAATAAGAAAATATGAACTCCTGAGAATTATGCATCTCTACTGAAACTGATTTTTCTAGTGTTTTGATTTTAAGCTCTTTTTTTCATTTTCTTTTAACCTAATTGTGAATAGATGGCAAAGTGATCATATCACCAAGAAACAAGTGAGTCTCCTGACATTTGACCCACACGTACACTGCTGGGATGGAACCATTTCCCCAGCTTGAACTTGTTCCGGAGCACAGGAGAAATGATAAATTAGCTCTTGACATATTTTATTAAATTGGTCTGAGACTTAATGTATGACATTGATTTATTTGGCGGGAAAATATAGGAGAGGACTAGATAGACACGAAAGTTCTGGATTCGTAATCCTACTGAAACTTCTATACATTTTGTAATCACTCATTTAATATACAGAGTCAATACACTAAAGGAAATGAAACCATGACTCATTGTTTTAAAAAGTGAAGGCAGTGTTTTCATCAGCAGCATCTGTAATTTCTGAATGCATCCATAATCCTTAGGACTGAATCTGTTCATCTGGTCACTAAATGTTTGGCCACAGCTATTATTAGAACTGAAACAGCTACTCCAGGGCTGCTACTCACGAGCCTGCAGAGCTAAGAGTGGACCCTAATTGGTGAAAATATTTATTTGCCTGCTCCAGGTCCACTGTATCTGTACAATTTGGGGATACACAGAAGGGCCTGGCTGGTTTCTGACACTATTTTCACTGTCTTTCTTTTACCAAGAAATGCTGATAACGAAGAGTCAGTGAGTTCTGAGGTTGGCCTTTAGAAGGTCTGTTCTTGAATACCAGATCTGCCATGTAAAAACTGTGATGTCGTTTACCAGGCACCTTTCTTTGGGAAATCCAATCAGAAAATGAGTCAGAAGGACATTTGTTTACCATTTTATGCCCAAAGGATAGTCTAGTACAGGACATAGAATAGATGTTCAACACGTATTTTTAGGAAAAGTATAAGTGGGCAAAAAACTATCTCTAACCTTAATTTTCTTTACTTATAAAATGCTAATACTTATTTTAAGTGTTACTTTAAGGACTAAATATGCTATTCTATTACATGGAGCAATTTTTAACATATCCTAGGTACATATTAAAAGGTCATATGGCATTTATTTGTTTAATAATCCATTTACATATAAAAATATAATTTTTTCTATCTTCTTTGACCAAACTTAACAATTAATTTGCCCTTAAAGGTGCAGATGAGGTAAATTTAGGAGAAGAGAAAAAAGGTGAAATAAATTTGGAAAACACATACCTCAAAACAGTTTTGTTTCACAGAATGCTCAAAGTCTAAGCAACGTTCGCATATTTCCATTGCATCCCTAGAAGGCTTTTATACACAATCCAGATATGAGTAGATAATAGTTTTTAAAAAGCATTACAAGGGCTGGGGATTTGGCTCAGTGGTTTCGCTGCCTGCTGCGCAAGCGGAAGAATCTGAGTTCGATCCCTGGCACCAAAAAAAAAGCATTACAATTCCATTGTCTTGGATTCAGTAGAATTGGAGAGATGCAGAAGAGCTATATAAACTTTTTTTTCTTTCACAAATGCAACATATTTTTTTCTTGAGCCCTGGTAGCCATGCAGGGTAGCTCACCACGAGTGAGAAAACAGACCAGAACGGAAAGGGAAGCATTGGTCGTTGTACTGCTGTGCTACAGGGTGATTCAGAGCAGCAGCAGGAGCAGAGAACAGAGAAAGCATTTGGCGAGGCCGACAGCACTGCAGATATGGAGGCAGAAACCAACAGAGCCTAACCCTAGAGCAGCCTGCAGACCCTGCGGGTTTATGGAAATGCAAGCACCCCGTGCCACGAGGCACAGGTTTTCGGTACAGTGCCTGCTTTGGGAACTGCGTACATGTGTGGCCCCAGGCCTCCTGCGTCCTGGCCGCTGATTAATCCTTTGAACGGCTTTGCTTCTGCTTCTGAAGGCCAGAATGCAGCTCAGTGCGGGGCCTGCCAAGCCACTAGAAAGGCAGAGCGGGAGCGGCGCTAATCTCCCAGCGCTGTGTTCCCATCGACAATGTTTATTTCTCTAAATCTTTTAACAATTAAAATACTCCCAATTAGTACACAAGCATCTTTATGATTTGCTATATTCTTTCAACTTTCAGTGTAACATTATTTATTTTAACTTTAACTTACTTTTGATGTGGTGCATGTATACAATCCACCACAGAACCGATTTTAACATTTAACAGCACGCTTCCTTTTTCCTTTCTCAAACTATTTTAAATCACATGTTTCACATTTTCGTTGGATTCAGATATGTTTTCAGCAGATAGACAGTAAAACAAACAGAAATAAACTGATTTTGGTAACACAAGGCAAAAGTTCAATTGACACTTTTCATGTTTCTCTTATCCTTTTTTTAAGGACAAAGGATACAATGATCGTTTTAGCAGATAAAACAGTCCAAGCTAGAGGCAGTGACCAGAGAGACTGTCAGTCCACTTTTCCCTCACTCGAAGCAATGGTCTCTTCTTCGGTCTGAGCTGTCACCATGCCCACACCCCTGTAGCAGTTAGTTCATGACTGGCGAGGAGGAGGGGTTGGAACACAAAGTGTCCTATTTATTTAAAATACAAAGTATAACCAGTGCCACCACCAGCAATAAAAATTCTTTGCCAAAAACAACTGAACTAAAAAACAACAACAAACAAGCATTTGAAGTTACATTGGATTTCTAAAGTCTAAGGCAAGCAATGGCACACCCTTGGGTCAAATGGTCAAAGGAAAGTCAGATAACATTGTAACTGCCACCCAACCCCACCCCTGTCCAGGAACTCCCTCTGATCTCTAGATATTTCAAAGGGTTTCCTGGGAAAACTTTTTTCTTGTTATTCTAATGTGTTTCAAGCAAGTGGAATCTTGAGAAGTAAAAATGGGAAAATGTTAATTATGCTTTACATTTTCCTTGTCTTTCTGAGTTTCTGTCATATTGGGTGCTCTGTGGTGGAAACTTCTGTGGTATAGCTTCAAGTAAGTGAAGGCTTATGATATTTTACCTCCTTCATTCCTTCCCAATGCACAATCAAGGTGATGTGTCTTCCTCACACTGCAGGAAAAGAGACTCAGAGAGCTTAAGTAAGTGTCCTACCATCACATGGTAAAGCTGTCCTTTGACCCATCGGAGTTGGTTCGTGGCTGTCCTATTCAGTTCAGCCCAGCTGCCTTCTGAAGAAGTTTACTGCACAGGTAATAAAGGATGAGTTAGGGGCAGGGAAGGTGATCAGCTCCCTGTTCTAGGGGGATGTGAACTTTTGCAGCCAGAGGGAGGGCTGTGACAATCAATATTTTCCAAAGATAACCCACAGGCTCCCCTTAGAGTGCATTTCTTTGCAGTCAAGTAAAAGTCAGATCACATTTCCAACTGACCTCAAAACCTTGATGTTTCTCCCATTGAATCATGAAGTCCATGTCCTCTCTTGTCCAAGGCAGACTTTTGTGACCAGAGGGGAAGTAGTCACAACTTGACTCTGAAACTAAGTCATAAAAATGTCTTGCACTCTAGAACACATCCACCATGCTGTGAGGAAGCCCACACTTGCCCACATAGAGAGACTGCATGAAGAGATCATATGTAGGCTTTCTGGTTAATGGCCAAGTCCCAGTGGAAATCCAACAGCAACCATCAGATCAGACAGTAGAAATGACATGGAAATGATTTTAGTCTGTGCTATTCAGCCTTCATGTCTTTCCTGTTTAAACCTCAGACCTTTTAGATCAATGTCCAGTCATTCCTGCTTTTCCTAGTCTGAGTTCTGCACTCACGGGCACCATGAGCATAGTATAATGGTTGTTTCTACCAACTGGTGAGGTGGTTTGTTATATAGCAATAGTAACAGGAGGACTGAAAAATCATATACATTTTATAGTCAAATAACTATATTTTAGCCCTTTGCTGAGAGTATTCAAAGTGGGCACAAGAAACACCTGAAACTATATCTAAAATCCTAGTAATAGAAGGCTCAGTTTCATAGAAATGACATACCAATAAAACAGCTTTATTGTGGAGGGATGATCTCAGTTTGTTTATTGACAAGAGCTTGGCATGTGTAACTTCCAAACTGCCTTAATGAGTCTTTGTTCTTTACCAAGGCTGAAAGGTAAAGACATTTGTAAGACCATTGGGATCACATGTAGTAGAAAAAGAACTGGGCGAAAAGTAATTGGTATATATTCCCTGGCTAATTTTTTTCCTTGTTAAGTTAACTTATGTTTTCTTGGTCCTTAAAGTCGATAAAATTATTATACTAAAACATCTTGGGGAAAACTGCCTATTATGTGAGTCAAATAATTCAGAATAAAGCTACATCATTACCAATAAATATAACCTTCCTGATAATTCCCTAAGACTCACATAATAGGTAGTTTGTCAGAAAAATTATACTTACTGGTGACAATGTAGCTTTACTTTGAAGCTTTATTCAATCAAGAGAAAAAGTAGTATCTTTTCTGTAACCTATGGAGAACAAGGGGCCTATTCCTGACTGACATTTTCCATTTCCATCTCAATATGGAAGATACAAGTGAGATAACAATCAAATAAAGAAGACATGCTGAAATCGCAAAATAATCAATGAGACAGTAAAACCAGTGAAGAAACAGTCTCAGTACAAAAATCTCAAGAGGCAAGACTTGTCAAAAATATCAGTGGTTTTCAGAAATATTTAGGAAAATAAAGAGGAAAAAGTCCACTAAAATCAACTGACAAAACACAAATGAATGAATAATGGTAAATTCCTAAGGGAAAGAGTGGTATTCTGGGAGAGGAGCGGGCTATCAGGAAAGCCTGGATTTTTAACTTTAGCCGGAAATGCAGTGATGACACCTTTGGTACTCAAGGGGCTGAGAGGGGCAGTCAATTTCTGTGCCCTAAGAGGAATTTTCACAGTAGGTGGTAAGGAATTTACTTCCCTTATGGGCACAAGCACATTATCGGCCCCAGGGCCACCCAATATTTTCATGGACATCTTCTTCAGGAGCAAAGGATTCCATGTGAAGATTGCCCCTAAGATTCTGTCCTTGCTGCAGAGAACATACACCCGGTATGGAACATCCCACCCTCACACCCCAGCAGCGCTATGTTTCCTTTTTGTAGTTTCACATAAACACTTCTGTGACATTTTGCTCTCTGCTCCAAGCCTGAGAGCCCATCTACTCTATCTTGCCAATAAACTCTCCATCTTCTCTTACATCTTAATCCCATGTTGGGTTCTGTTCCTCTGCAGTCAGAGAGCTGCAACTTTCATAGTTTCATTCTCGGGTGGGTTCCTTAAATGCTGCAGATTTTCAGCAGCAGTAATTTTCGATCATAGTTGGAAGCAGCATCTAGAGGAGAACATGAAGCAGAAAATAAGTCCAAGGGAGTGTGGAAAGCATAATGGTCCCCTTCCCATCTGCACAAGCTCTCTCTGATTCCTATTATCTGTCTTTGATTTTATTCTTTATTTGTACTGAGGGTTTCTCATCTAAGAGAAACCATGTGATGCTTAAGCTGTGTGTCTGATTTATTTCACTTAATATTATGGTCTCAAGGTGCATCCATTTTCCCACAGATAACTCAAATTTATCGTTCTTTATGGGAGAGGAGTACTCTAGTGTGTAAAAAAGGCCTTATTTTCTTTACCTATTCCCCTGCTGATGGACGTATAGGCTACTTCCAAAATTTAACTAGTATGAGTTGTGTTGCTAAACATGAGTGTGCATGGATCACTGTAATTTGCTGTCTTTAACTCTTTTAGGAAGATACCTAGAAGGGGAATAGCTGGGTTCAGATGGAGGAAGGGGAGGAGAAGGGCACATAAAAAAATTAAAATGTGTTGCATACAAGAACCAACTCACCCCATCAGTGTAATCATGTACTGCAAACGTGTATTCATAAACATTAAAATTTTGAAAAAGAAAGGCTTTAACCATCCATTGGGGGAAGTGCTTGGCCAGAAGATTCAGAGACTAAGAAGGAAGGACAGAGGTGTGAAGAGGAGGACAGTTAACACCTCTGCCTCTCTTCCTGCCCCCGCTTCGGGGATTCCCATCTGAACTGAGCCTCCACACCTCCACAGTGCTGAAGCACATCCACTGTGGCTTCACTTTAAAAGTTGGGAATGCTTTTAAATGGAGATTAAGTGTCACATAAGTAAGGGAGGCAGCACCTTGGTGTTACCATGCAAACTTGTGAGAGATCACACATCCATGTGAGTCAAGCTCAGTTAAAGTGTAAATCATGCTGTCTAACAATGACTTCCTGTTTTGGTTTGTTTTCTTGAAGGAAGAAGTGGGGACCAAGAGAGATGGAAAAGGAAAGACTGGTGACATGTGAGCATGTGTGTGTGTGTGTGTACACTGTATGTATGGGGATTTTATACATAAATCTGTAGATTAATCAAGGACATCTTTGTGTATATAAATTTATTATAAAATTAACTTCGCTTACTTATAAATACCCTTGATTAACTTAAAATTTTTACCTTAGCCCAAATCAAATACAAAATCAGACTAGAAATTCAGTAAATTAAATGCAAGCGATTATAGTGTTTTATGTTTATGTCACAAAGTTATAACTTCACAGTCTCTCATGTAAACACCAAGATAAATTTCCACTCATGCTGTCTTTCCCAAACTCAGGGTGATGAAGCTAAAGTCCAGATGGGTTAAAGGACTTGCATGTCATGGAGCAAGGAAGGCATTAGAAGCGTCAGGAGAGATACACGACATTTGATCTCAGATTGGCTGTAATCCTGCCGCCGTCCTTCCGTTGCACACGTGCTGCTTCCCATATATCACACCTGGCCACAGACACACACAAATGATGTCAGCGACTTTGATGTCTCGCACTGAGTACTGTACCATCAATTAAATTGTCTGTATCCTTTTCCATATTATAAACATAGCTACCTGGGCGACAAGGGGAATATGATGGACATTGCCTTTCTCTTTTGAGAAAATAATATCACACAGAGTTCTCCTAGTCTAGGATGGATATCTATTTAGTAGTCCAAGGAATTAAAGGTATAAAGAAAAGCTAGGATTCCTTAGAACATTATGATTGAAAAACTATCATTCATATGTTTTAGAGCTAGAAAAGATATGATGTAACTGATTGTAAGACAAATGTAAATAATTTTCACGGGTAAATTATGGCTTTGTAACTTGATAATAGTGGCAAACATTCGTTGTGCTTTTTAGGTACCAGCCACTGTTCCAAATACCATCAAAAGGATCAATTATTTTAATTCTGATAACAGCCATGTGAGCCACGTACCACTATTAATCTTCATTTTACCAAGAAGGAAACGGACAGCAAGACATATTAAGTAATCTGCCTAAGTAGCAAGCTGCACAGTTGGGATCGGAAAACAGGTGATCTGGCTTCAGAATGCATACTCTGAACTGTGATTGCCAAATATATTCTACTTCACTACTTTGAAAAGTGAGACTCCTGCCTCAGTCTTGGGCAAAGTTTTCTCTGCCATTAGTTAACAATAGGGTTCCTCTGAACTGTCCACCTGCACTGTATTTCTTTCTAAGTCATTGGCTTCCTTAGCTGGTACTTGCATTGTATTTTGATAGTTGTATTTTTCCCATTGTTTTAATCACTTGCAGTCAGAAACTGAACGTCTGTTTCAGTTCCCAAATTGACAAGGATGGGGATACACTCTTTGAAAGATCAGTCTAATTTATTTCATGGATGGATGGATGGATGGATGTATGGATTATCACACGAGGTTATAAAATGCCTATCAACCTGGTTGGATATAATTTTGTTGGAGAGGATCTTCTTGCCACAGCTTTTCCTGAAATGGAGCCTACAGGGAAAAGTGTAGGAAAAGTGTAGGAACAGAGCTAAAAGGCAGAAGAGAGAGAGAAAAAATGTCAGAGTTTAGTGAGTTAATTTTCATGGGCTTTATTTCCTTACCCATGAAATGAAGACTTGGGCAATAATTTCCTTGATCTATCTCAGTTAAAAAGTATATGATGCTATGATTCTATAGCTTATAACAGAGCTTCAATGACCACATTATCAAAGCCTCAAGCCTTTGACTTCTGTGAGTTGACATTTGCTCTGCTCATGGGTACTCACTCTTCTCTTTGTCTTTGTGTCTGTCTGTCTTTATTTCTCTGTGTGTCCCTCTCCCCCGTCTTTCAAAGAAAAAAATTAATCCCCAAGTGGTACCATTGTTTCTTAAACTCTTTCACAGCTGAAAAAATTTACCATGAAAAGAAAAACCCCAACCAAGCAGTGAAATATCCCTTGTAAAGTATTCACAAGCCATTCAACCAACATTATAGTGGAAAATAAGTCTTTGCTCATAGGGGGACATCAGGAAAGATTAAATAGTCTTCTATGAAGTTCAGGGAGTGAAAGCCACATTACATCATTATCAAAGCTAGATATTTTCCTTCAAATAATGGGTAACAAGAGAGTCATCTTTGGTCTTTACTGTGCATGTGGAACTCTCTAGGGACAACAATGGAAACTTTGCATGAAGAGCTGAGCATAGAATGCTTCTTTTACTTTTTATTTATTTATTTATTTGATTTATTAAATCTGCCTGAGCCTTGGGAGACATGAACATAACGTTAGAAAATACTAATGTGCATAAATCTCAGCCTCTTTCCCAACTTCACAGTTGGGATTCTCCATATCAATCAGACAAAAGCCTGGATTCAACCCAGGGTATTAATGAAAGTTGTATTCTCATTTTGCAGTCCTAAACAAAATTACATTTGTTAACACATTTTCCTCTCTGATCTCTGTCCAGACTGCCTCAGGTTTTCTCATACTTATTTTGTTTTTCTAATTCCTTTTCTGCTTCCAAGGGTCAACTGCACTACAAAATGAAGAAGAGTTGATGGAGACATTTTCTTTTCATCCAAATTCAAGTTTCACATGCATTTTCCTTGAGAAAGTATTGCCCAAGGCACTAAGCAGAAGTAGAAGAGAGAAGCTTGCTGGCAGCTTCCTTTTGTAATATCTATGTGACAGTTATTGTCAATCACATTATTCATAGATCTACTGAAGGAGATGTTAGCTACCACTAGGAACTAGTATCAATCCCTGTTCTTGAAACAAGGCCTGATATTTTCAAGGGTCACCTAGGACAAGGGCCAGTTTCATGGGCACGTGATCTGTGAAGTTACACAGGGCCCTAGGTTTAGAAGGACTCAATACTTGGTTTGATGTTTTGCTACCATGGTCTTGAAAGTCCCAATAATTCCTGAATAGAAGTCCTCATATTTTCATTTTGCTCCAGGCCCTCTAATTCATATAGTCAGTCCTACTAGGGCATAGGATCTAATTAAGTAATTTGTTATATCAGAGGCATCAATTTTATTTCTGTACCAGGGCTAATTAAACCCAAATCAACAGCAGCTGGCATTCAATGATCTACAGGTACCCAGAACTGTTTAAAACACCTGGTTCTTGATGTACTTGGTGTGATCAAAATATAAAGTATATGGTTACATTCAAAAAAATTGTTTTTATTACAGTAAAAGACTTATTGACATTAATACTTCTCAAAAACTCCCTGGCTTCCAACACACTTATGCCTTTGTTCTTGCCACATTTCGAAACAGTTCTAGAAGTCCATTTTCCTGAGTGTCTTTGTGAGGTGTGATAAAATGCAGTGGAGTGCCATCCACTGAAAAGGCAGACTCCTGAAAACATTATGGTGTGACCTCTTCTACTTTATTCACCACCAAATCTGCCACCCTGTGGCTACTGGCTCTTCTCCAAAGTCAAAATGACCATGCAATGTAAACATTTTGAATTGATTTGGGACATCAAGGCAGCCACAGCAGCACGACTAAAGACACTCATGAAAGAGGATGTCCAGAGCTGCTTCAGAAGAATGATGGAATAAATGTTTTGAAGTGTGTGTGTGTGGGTATTCTGAGTGAGATTAATAGCAATGCATCTCTTATCATAATAAATTTTTTAAGAATTTAAACATTCACCATAGTTTTCAATCACACCTCACATAGTATCAATTTTCTTATTTTTATGGATAAAAATATGAGCCACAGAGACTTTACACAGCTTGCCTAAAGGTAGACAAGCATTAAATATTGGAGGCAGACCCTAAAACATGTCTTCAGCTTTGAAGGTCCAGACCCTGGACAACACATATTCCTGCTCTCGGTGACTGTTGGCCCAAGCTTGTGTTGGAGCCAGGATTCCCTGGGGAGGAGCATGCTACATGTCTCATATGCGGGAGTTGCAGGAGGACTTGGATGGGGTTTATCAGTCAAAATCTAAAATGTCACCGAGAAATCCACTGGGCCCTTCAATGCATTCCTAATGTGGAGTATTTCTTAAGTCATGGGAAGACAAGATACCTCAAAATTGATATACTTTGTTTATGAATAAAGACATGACTTTATTAGTGTTTTCTCTCACAATGCAGATGGTGCCTGGACTCCTCACAGTATTTTATACGAAGTGAGTCATCAGAAAATGTTAGTAAATATGGAGTCTCTTTTGTACCTAGAATTAAATTTTAATATCATTTTATTTTTCTTATACCATTTTTAAGATGAGTTTTCTTTTTCTTATCACTTTGCTCTAAAAATGTTTCTTTTCACTCTGCAGTTGCTTTAATGCCATCAGCCTTCTCAGTTGTCATTGTAGGGCCTACTGGGCATCCAAGCACCGGACCAGGAAGAAAGCCCTTTGCTGAGCGCTTGGCAAATCCTTTTGTCTCTTTCGTACCCTTGATAAGATCTTTACCTATTCTCTGCCTTTATCAAATTGTGCACTTCCCTTTACATACTTCAATTGTTTTCTTCTTTAAAATTAATGTAAATGAATTTGTGGGTTAAATATTTGTGTAGTTAACTCTCCTCTTTAATTCTGCCTTATGGAAAACCTGAACTGGTAATGTATATGGTATCTTTAGAAAGATTGTATTTAGGGTTAATGAAGAAATTAGTCTCCAATTTTAAAAACAATGAAGAATATAGTTTTATATATGATCTTGCAGGAAATCTTATGTTAGCAAACAATTGTTGGGAAAACAAGATTTATCATCTTTCCAGTTGTTCATCTTCAGCTACAATGTTTTATAATTTCAGCAAATGGTTGGTAGACTAATTAATATACAGTATTTTAGTTTCCCTTTCTTTACGGATTTCAGATTACGATTTAGGATTTCATTCTCCCCTGCCACCCAATACACGCATACATCCCATACGAAACAAAGAAACTGACAGGTAGAGAAAAATGTTTGAGGTTAATTACACGATTTTTAATTAGAGCCAAATTCTTTTAGATTTTGAGTACATAGGAAAGTTATTATTTCCTCAGGGAAAATGTAATAATTTTCAGTTATATAATTTGGGTCATTCTGGAAGGAAATCCAAGTCCCCCTCTTTCCTGTAGACAGTGCAGTGCTGACAGTCGCTAAAGCTTTGCTCACCATCCACCAAGCTCTTCAAACTCACACTCACTTAGTTCATGTCCTTTGATAACTGAGAAAATGAGGTCCAAAGCTGCCCAAAGAGGCTTAACTTCCAGATTATTCAGGAAATGGAAAATCCTAGCAACGTTTAGGAGACAAAGAAAATATTGCTGTCTGATCTTTGAAGAGCACAAAAAGTAGAAGGCATGAGGAAGAATGGCCTTGTCTAAGAGCAGAGGCGAACCTGGGGCTGTCTTCTGTTTGTCCTCAACACGAGGCTGGCATCTGGAGGGGCCTGGTGAGTGCAAAGCCTCTGAGACCCATGTGCTCCTCATGCCATGGGGGATGGATAGAAAGTACAAGTTTATTTAAAAATCATTATTAAATGAAAGAAGGTGCTTATGAGTATATAGTTTGTCATAGGTCACACTGTAGAAGTCTCTTTATCTTTCCTTCATATTCAGAATGGATTCTTTTTTTTTTTTTGGAACCAGGGATTGAACTCGGGACCTCACGCTTGCAAGGCATGGGGCGGAACCACTGAGCTAAATCCCGGGCCCCAGAATGGATTCTTTTTAAACAATAGGAATGAGATAGGTGTGGGCAGTGGGATGGTTCAGTGTGGGACGCTTCTGTCAGTCTGCAGGGAAGGAATCCTCTTTCTACTTCTTGCTAGCAGTGTGAACTTAGACAGTTTCCTTTACATGTTTCAGTTTTGCTTCTTATCTGGTGGATGATGATAATATCTACCCCTACAGGTCCATCACAAGGATTATATGCATAAGTATAATTAAAATATTTAGATGAATTCCTATCACATAACACAAACCTAATAAATGTTGCTACAAGTTCTGTTCAACATGTGAAGTAGTTTCATGATACTCACTGCAAATTGAATGAATTTGACTCTTTAGGATATTCGGCCTAGCAAGCTTGTGAAGAAGTTCCTCCCCTGTACCATCATTAACAACAGCACACTTTATTTAGGTTGACATCTGACGACACAGTAATATTCTGGCTATGCTTTGGGATCTGAGTGGCAATTTCGTCACAAGAATTATCAGCAGTCACTTTGTTGCTGTGAACTGCCAGTGGAGGAGTCTGTCCTGAACTCTTCTCTTCCTTGACTGCACAGTCACATTTCCAGCCAGGAGTTTCTTTTTTCCCTCAAATCCCAATTGCACTTAGCCTCGTGACAAATTTGGGACTATGACCTCTGAGAGCCAGAAAGATGGTCACACAGAATCTTCGGGTCACAGGCTTCAAGAGAATGCTGATTTGCTCATGGAAGCCATTCAAAGGGTTCCAGAGCCTATCCACCAAGCTGTCACATTGTTATACCACACTGAACACAGGTCTGTGCAATACTGATGTGTTTCGTAACTTCAGAAATAACAAAAACCTCAACCGCTTCCAGACTTTTAATTTCCTTTTGTAACCATTGTTAACTGACTCTTCAATGCAAAATTAAAAGCTAATCCTCAATTTTACCCCTCCAAAAGCTCCCCCCCACCCATTCGACCTCTAACACCCATTTAAAAAAAAAACAAAAAAAAACCAGGCCCATCTCTTCTGAGGCTCACTTCTGAGTGGAGAACTCCCTCTTTTCCCATGCAGATTCTCCTGGTGTGTTCTTTGTGGGGTGGTGTTCTTTGTGCTGGGCTTGCAGGCAGAAAGCCTGGTGGAGGCTGGAACTGCGGGGGACCCTTGGCAGGACAGCACTGTGACCTCCTTGTGTCACCCAGCACCTCCCAGGCTCCAGGTGCACCTTGGGACTTGAGGGGCCTCCTCTCAAGGAGAGCCTAGCCAGCCCTTCCCGGAGAGTCTGCACTGTACTATAAATCAAAGTCAAGAGGATGAAACGTTCTCGGAACCAAAACACAATTTCTTTTTTAAGTTTTTTTATTTTATTGGTACGTGTTTGCAGTACATAGCGATCACGCCCATCCTGGGGAGTTGGCACATGTACATAGCCTATCGTCATTCTTTTCAAGTCCCCTTCTGTCCTGTCTCCCCTCTCCTTTCATCTCCTGATCCCCTTCCCATTTGCAAGAGCTCTCTCTCCCTACTTCCTATCATCTATCTATTATTTTGCTCTTTATTTATACTTTGGGCTCCTCACATAAGAGAAACCATGCAGTATTTAAGTTTGTATGTCTGATTTATTTCACTTGGCATTGTGGTCTCAGGATGCACCCAACAAAATACAATTTCATAAAATTTGCCTGAGTTTCTCTCCTTCTGCATCTTCTTGTTTAGCCAGCATGCCCTCATTTTCCATTGTTCTCACACCATACCCTGTGTATCCAGGACTCTCAGTAGCTTTCAAGTCATCCAATGGGCCTTTTTATAAAGGGGAAGAGGAGGTCGGTGAATGAGAACAAGATGGTGAAGATGACAATGAAGTAGAATAAGAAGAAGGAAAAGGAGGAGGAAAAATAAGGGGGGAGGAGGAGGAAAAGGAGAAAAAGGATAAGGAGGAGGAAGAAGAAGAAGAGGAATTTGAACTCAAGTCTCCCTCCCTCCGTGGGGTTTTCTTAACCAAGTGACCTTCACTGCTTCTATGTTTTCTGAATTTGTTTTCAATTGAAGTTCACTTGGCCCAGGTCTCCCAGGTTCTTGATGAGGTGACTATTTACTTTTCTCTCATCTTTATTCTGGAGAGGAAGAATACTCCTTGTCATCTTCTTTGTCTTCATCATTGAATGAGCAGAGGGTCTTGCCTCGGGACTCAGAGCAATGAGAGGCCGCACTGCTGGACTGGTGACTGTTTGGGGCAAGGAACAGCCCGGTTGCTAAGGCCACTTCAGCATCCCAGCAGAACCCTTGGTTTACACTTGATTGAGGTAAGTTTGCACCGGTGGTCAAGTCTAAACTTGGTGCTGATTGGGCAGAGTTCAAAAGTAGTCCCTGATTTAACCAAGAAGGTCCTGTGGAGATATCTGTGATGTAACTTTCTAAAGCCTTTGGCACCAGCAATTTAGCCAATTTCAGGTCCTGAAAGAGAGCATTTGCCTGACTCCAGGCCAAAAGACATTCCCCTCTGCTTCACTACTTCTATGTCATTGTGGATCTCAAAGTTCTCATCAAAATCAAAAAGGTACTCAAACTTGTCACTGGAGATGCTGCCATCTAGCACTGTCTTTCTGCTTGTATTGATGATTATAAGTGGCAGCTGAATGGTAGAGTTGAGCGCTGGGAGGCCCTGGTTTTTGCTGCTCGTTTTGTCAATTTTTCTGTACCAGGTTTTTGAAAGCAATTTGCTGTAGGAGAAGTTCTTGCAGCTGGGCCCGCTTCTGCTTTATCCGTTCTATCTGCCTCTGCTTCTCTATCTCCAGGTTTTGACATTCCTGAGCAGAATTGGTACGTAGACCAATCCACTTGATTTCTTTTTTTTTCCTTTGAAATTACGTTCATTGCCATTAGCACATTTAAAGCATCATAAACTCTTCTCCTAATGTTCTTCTGATCATAAGCCTGTGAATCAGCTGCCAAATGATTATCTGAATTGTTGAACTCTGATATCAGTTTATCAGCTACCTCATTATATGATGTTGTACCTTTCTGCTGAACTTTTTCACACTTTTGTTGAAAAACGACTCAAGCCTTTTCCATTTTTATGTCCTTTTTTTGCTTCGTTTTCTTTCTGAAAAATCGGATTCTGTAAATTCTCTAGCCCGTTTTCTATCACCGGGAACCCACCTAGTTGCTGCTGCTGTGTGTGTCTAAGTGGCCATTACCGGTGCAGCAGTGAATGGGCTCCGGATCAGAGCTCTTCCGGAACTGGTGAGTCTCTGTGATGAGCTTGTTGTTGTTCCGGAGAATAAGAAGTCTGAGGCTAAACATCAGCAGATTCTGTGTTTGACAGAGTGAGCTCTCTGCTTTCAAGATGGTGCCTTCCTGCTGTGTCCTCCCAGGGCCAAAGGGGCATGACTATTTAAAAACTCCACACTACGTGTTAAGAACTATTGACTTAGGCTTACTCTGAGGGGCATTTGCATTTTCCCTCAGGATTCATGGAGGTAAATATTGTGTTTTAAATGATAGTAGAGTTGAAGGAAACTGAATGAAAGAAATTTTAGGATAAATTAATAAAGACATTTTAAAAACTCCTAAATGGACTGTTGAGAAATTGTGAGATATCTACAGTGATTCCAGACAACAGCGTGGTGCTGGGCATTTGAGAGTGACAGGATGTGTAACGGGGAAAGTCTATAGGTATTCTGTTCTAAAGTAAACTTTTATATTTAGAAAGCAGAAGTATTACTTTCTGTATGATGATAGAAAATAATGTTCTACCAAATTTCCTAGGAGTTTTAATGATTCTGAACCTTGAGAATTCCTATATCCCCATCTAAGTGAGTGGGTGGGAAGTAGATATATCAGGATCTTGAAGGAAGAGATGTTAACTACTCATGTGGACACACTTGAGATTACAATGAAACACAGAATGAGGGAGAATGAATGGGCTTTCGAGACACAAACTTATCAGTTAGAATTTCGATTCAGTTCTCACTAAGTTGGATGATTTTGCACAGGCCGCTAAATTTCTCGACATCAGTTTCTCTATGTGTAAAACAGCAATGATTTTGGTATCGATCCCGTAAGAGTGCTGAAAGAATATATACGAAGGACTGAGTACAATGTTTGACTTGTAGCAAATAGTCAACAAAGAGTACCTTTTATTGTCATGATTATGCTTCCAAAAACTAAGTTAATGTTTAATGGTCACTGGAGGTTGCTGGGGAAGCCCTGTGCTACTGAAAACTTCTGATTGGTCTTTTGAAACTCTAAAGCATGATTAAACAAAAATGTATGCCTTTTTAATACCAATTTAAAAGTCTCCTCTGTAGCTCCCTCTGGACTTAGCACATGCTTTGTACTTAGCAGGTATTCAGCAAATATTTGCTAGGATGATAAATTTGGTAATTACAAATATCCATATGGGTACAGGAGAACTCTGCTGATTTGGTCAGAACACCCTCAAGCCTCAGGCCAATGTGGTATTCTTGAGTGTCAGCAGTAAAAGTTATGGGGGACATCAGGTTTTTATTTTCAGTGGAGAAATACATTTGCATGCGTGTGTATGTGTAAAACTAAAATGTTCTGGCATAAAGCAAATATCCAAGGGGCAAACTATGGGGAGGTTATTTATTTATTACAAGTTATGGATGAGTTCTCAGGGCTCCTTCATAGCTCAGCCATGTGTGAGAGCCACGAAACAAAAGGGTCCTAACAAACATGTGGGAATGGCAGAGCTCGTCCTGGGCAGCACACAAGATGGACATCTGGCCCCCTAAAATAGCCCTGCTGGGGGCAAGAAGGTGAATTCTGGGAAGCTCGAGTCTTCTGATGCTACGCAGCACTGTGGAGCTGACCCTCTTATTTGAATATTAAATTAGTAAAGGCAGAATCTGCACAATACCAATGGCATTAGTCATGTCTATTGGGGCATCCAATACCAGATGTCACTTTTCTGATCTTTCAGGCTCAGCCTTCATTATTTTTGGCACATCAAGGTTCGCATCTGAGTACAATTTAAGTTGTAACAATGCAATCAGCATGCCTATTTCTTTCTTTCTTTTTCTTCTTCTTCTTTTTTTTTTTTTGCCTTACTCTCCTGCTATTTTGGGAGCTGAAGCTATGAAGTCCCTCTGAGTATTAATCTAGGAAGTTAGAGATGATTTTCCTAGGCCCCCTCCCCCCATCTCTTTTGAGACAATCAGAGAGCCTTACAAGCATTCATTTGTAAGATTTATGGCAACCTTACAAATAACCATTCTCCAGCGAAAAGTAATAATTTATGTTGGGTGAGTAGGAAAGAGTTCTGATCCCACTCACTTTCCCACCTGTGCACCTCCTGGGAGGGAGGCATTGGTCACAGAAATGAATGTGTGTTGGTGAACTGTTTGTACTTCTTTCAAGGTTGACTTAAAGTATGATAGTTGGGAAATCTCCCATCTGCTTTACCTCTTAAATTAAGTCTAATTTGCAAGTAAAAAAAGCATAAATCCAGGTCTACGTCATAGTTACTAATCTTTAAACGAAAGACTAAAAGAAATGTTATCAAGCCCAGCAGTCTTCAAAGTTTGCCTGTGGCCTGTGCTCTGGAACATCATCATGAAATTTTCATGCTCAATCAGTCCTGATGTGATTTTCTCTCTCTCTCTCATCCCCTCTCTCTCTGCCTGTCTCTCATACTTTATATTATATTTGGTTGACTGGCATCTTTTCTTTTGCATGTGGACTTTCTGTGTGAAGGATCTTGCCTTTGTATAATTACTATGCTAGGCATATGTTTGTACCAAAGTGATGCCTTTGTTGAATTGTAGTCACATTACCTATGTATACTTTTAAAATCCTATATCCCAGGTTCATACGGCACATTCATTGCCAAGCTCCCAAGTCCCTCTTTGAAGACTATATCTTTCCCTAACCATGCATCTTAGGAGTTCTAGACTGAATTCCTAATTCACTAATTCCCTCTCCAGGTGATATTGGTCAACAATACTGAATCCATTGTGAGGTATCAGTGAGAGGGACACCAGGGAGCACATTCTTTCCATTTAATCCATTTTCAGCCTGAAAAGCTTTGGTCTTTATATAAAATATACACTGGAATTCTTCTTTATATTTTAACTAAGAAGTGTTCTTCAATGAAATTAAATAATATAATTTTATAAGCAAAAAGTAAAAGAAAAATAGAACTCCAGCATTTATTGAAGTATCAGAGCTAGATCCTTTTAAAGAATTTGTAGTAAAGAATACAACCATGAAAATGTTAGGATTTCTGCCTTCCCTTTCTCAACTAATTGTCCTGTTGAACTTCTAACATCCTCAATTTAACCCATGTACAATTTTCACCCACTGTTGCTTGCAAAATCCCTAGTATTACAGTTCCTGTCTGGGTTTTCTGTCATTCTTCTCTCAGAAACCATGCCAATCTATGGCTCTTCCACACGAGGCCCACTGGAAGGGTACTGATGCGTGGCTCTGCTTCAGATGTTTCTCTCTTGTGACCATCTATTCAACTTCAGAGTCTGCTGTTTGAAAACTTATTGTGTCAGAGTTTCAACAGAACAAAAATGGGACTCTCAAATTGAGCAATGTGTGGAGAGCTTACTAACAGGACCATTTACAAAAGTGCGGGCAGGGTACAGGAAACCACGAGAGCGTAGTTCCCCCGAACTACAGCAGCACAATGCTGCTACCATCCAATAGGAGAAGGAAGGGAGATGTTCCTTGACTATGGGGACAAACAAGGGGACGATGAAAGGTCTGCTTGACAGGAGCCGTAATAGTTGAGAAACGAATGGAGCCTTTGTCACATTCAGCAGGGAAGCAGCCAGGGGATCAAAGTACTCAGCTTTCCCCCTTTGGCTGAATCTAATAGGAACCAATGGACAAGCGAACAGACAAGAACAAAGAAGGTGGAGAATTGGTATGTAGGAGCAATGGGAAGCTACCTGATACACTGCTTCAATATTGCTCACCTATTTAAATAGTTTCAATGGAGGTTTGCTTTGTGTAACAGTGTAGGTTAATGCAAAAGAACTTCATTGTCACCAAAACAAGAAAGACTCCATAGACACACCAAATATTCCTTGCTATGGGGAGACCTAGAAACAAAGAGATATAGAATTTAAAAATTTAGTAAAAACATCAGAAAAACGAGTGAGCAGACATTAGGGTGATGAAGTTGGAAGCAGTTGAGAAGCAAGATGTTCTTTGTCCAAATAAGAAATCAGAACAATTTGCCCCAAGCCTACGGGCTGGCATATTGAATGTGAATTGGGAGAAGTTCCAAATCTGCATTCTCCTGCCAAGTAACAAGCTCTCAGACTTGCAGTCTTGGTGATTTTGCACTCTTGCAAACCTGCACATTAAGTCTTATGAGCTAGAAAGCTTATGGTTTCAGTTTCACAGCCCAGCCAGTTCGCACTTATGGGACTCATACTGTCACAGCCTCCCACTCATGTGGACTTCCATGCTCCGGACGTGCCACATTTTACAGCTGGAAGTCATAGAGTCTCTTTCTCCAGGTATAGAAGTATCAAGATCTTACAGATTTGAAGCCTACGAGTGTTTGGTCACCAAGGGGTCCTGGATAGTGATGTCTTAAATCACTTTCAATCCTTCTAATGCTAGAGGAAAATGAAATCTAACTGAATCTTCAACTAGAACTCTAGCTAATTCAACATCTAATGAGATTGACATTGTGCCCAGTGTCTGTACAGAAAGCTAGAGATGAAATAAAAAGCAAATGCACAGCAGGTTAAACTTGTGTTTAACCCGAGTTGCACAAGTTTGAGTTCTAAGGCTTTGATTTAGGGATTGCAGCTCCACAACCTGGCCTCAAAGCAAATAAATTCACAATTTGATCACACTGATCAGTCTTTCCACTAATTTGTCTAATAAAGAAATGTGCTTCTTATTGAAAAGATACGCACAGACATATGTATATATATATATATATACACACACAAATTTTTAACATAATAATATACAATATATGTTATAAAATAATATGAGTATATAGGTGTATAATAACTTTACAGACCCTACTATTTTTAAGACACAATACCCAGTGTACAATATTACAAGACTTGTGAAGTAGTTCAGAAGTCTGACTTGTGGTGAAGAGAAAAATAAATCAATAGGAGACTGTAAGTAATCTAAGCACTGAAGTAATCAAAACGGAATTTAAAATGACTATGACTAGTATATTTAAGAACCTAAAGGAAAAGATGCATATAAGGATGAAGAGATGATAGCTGGAAGAATTGTACAGATGTATGTAATATTCATATCCTTACAGTGACAGGGATATTTAAATATACATAAAACGTACAATACAAAATTTACTGAAAGGGATTAGCAACAGAGTGAATACAGCAAAAGAGAGAGTGACCGTGTTGAAGCCAGTTGATGGAAGGCATCCAAGCTGAGGCAAAGAAAAGATTTGGGGGAGAAGCTTTTCAATGGCTTATTAAACAGTATTAAGAACTCTGAGAAGATTGGGAAAGAGAGTGGTACACAAAAGTTGGAGAGTTGTTGGTTGAAAATGTTCTGATTTGATAAAAAGAAACATATAACTTACAGATCCGAGAAGTTTATGAACCTCAATTAGAATTATTACCAAAGAAGCCACTTCTTAGCACTGAGTTGTAAAACTGGTGTAAATTAGAAATAAAATCTCAAAAATATCAGAAAAAATAAGTCATATTGCATCAAAGAGAAAAACGATAAGAATATTTACAGTCTTTTCATTGGATATAATAGATTTAAGACCAAAATGAATCAATGTATTTGGAATGACCAAATAAGGGTGTGTCAATTTTATATTTAGTGAAAATACATTCTCAGAAATGAAATTAAATCAAAGACAATTTCAGATCAACAAAAGCTGAGACACTTTGCTGACCACGGATCTACACTTGTAACACACACTGGGGGGAATTCTCAGACGAAAAGAATTGATGGGGAGGGAAATTGGGGTGTACTGGAGCACTAAGACCACTGGAACTAGTAATACAAAAGTAAATGTAGTTGTCTTCTCTTTTTACTTCAAAAAAAGATCAACAGATTATGTAAAGTAAAATGATATTAACACATTTATAATATACATAGTTTCTAAAACATGCAGAGGTGAGGACTTGACAAATGTATAACACGTGCAGAGGTAAATATGTGATGAGCAGGACAAAAGGGAGGAAAGAATGTAAACAGACAAGTAAAGTTCTTACCTTAAAGCCGTATCACCCTTAATTTAGGGCAAACTGTGGCAAAGTAAGAACATACAGTAACTCCCAGTACTCAGGTAGTATGATTTAAAAGGCAAAAGAAGAGATATAATGTAATATTTTTAAAATAGGGCAAAATAAGGAAAGAAAGACAAAGGACAAAAACAATAAAGAACACAGACAGAAAACAAAGGACAATATGGTAGAGACTGCTATACATTAAATGTACACGGGTTAAACATTCCAGTTAAACTGCAAGACTAGTTAAAGTAAAACCCAGACAAACAAGTAAGGGTTTGAAAAGAATATATCATAAAACACTATATGGGGTGTATTAAAAATCAGTTAGAGAGGAATTTAACAGAGACAGAGAGGGTAATTTTTAATAATAGAAGTTATTAGGAAGATAATATCCTTCTAAAATCATGAATTAAAAAATCACTGTAACTATACTGACCTAAATATAGAACTTAGTAAAACATGAAGAAGAAAAAAAAGAACTAAAAGGGAAACTAGATATACAAGGTTTAATTTAGTTTTTGAAGTATGTCATGAGGACATAAATATCAGTATGGCTATGAATTTGAACATTATTAAACAACTTGACTGACAATAAGATAAGGAAATAAAAATCAATGTAATATAAGCCTCAAGTATTTGGAAACTAGACTAGGTATTACTAAATAATTCATGAATCAAAGAAGAACTCCAAGGGAAATTAGAAAATATTTTTGATTTAATGGTAATTAAAACACAACCTATCCAAATTGTGTGATGGGCCTAAGACAATCCTTAGATCAAAATTATAACATAAAAAGCTTAGGTTAGGTAGGAAATAAGAGTTAAATAAATGAAATAAGATTCTACTTTAAGAAATTGGAATGAGAATAGTTACAAAAATGTAATACTAAAAAGCAGAAATCCCAGTTAACTGATCAAGAAAAAAAAGAGATTACAAATTAGTAATATCAGGAATTAAAGTGTGCACATCACAGCAGTCCTAGAGACATTAAAAGTATAGCAGGCTATTTTAATCAACTTTATGCTAAGAAATACAATAACTTAGAAAAATTTACAATTATTTTACAACAAATCACAAAGGCCGATACATAAGAAATAGAAAATTTACATGAAGCTAAATCTATCAAAACCATTTAAATAATAATAAAAATTCCCTGCATTAAGAAATCTCTTAATATAGCACTCCATTGTATATAAATGCCACATTTTCCTTATCCATTCATCTGTTAATGGACATATACACTATTTTGAAGATCTAGCTACTATAAATTGTGCTGCTATAAACATGGGTATTCATATGTCCTGTATGTATGTAAAGTATGATTACTTTAACTATTTCAGGAAGATACCTAGAAGGGGGATAGCTGGGTCAAATGGAATTTCCATTTTACTCATTTGAGGAATCTCCACACTGATTTTCATAGCGATTGTACTAGTTTACATCCTATGAACAACGTAGATGATTTCCTTTTCCCCCACATTCTTGCTAGCATTTGCTATTATTAGATGGTTTTGACAACAGCCATTTTGTCTGGGGAAAGCTGGTATCTCAGTGTAATTTCAATGTGCATTTCCCTGTGAGAACGTAATGTTAAGTGAAATAAGTCAGACACACATGCTTCACTATCACATGACTTCTCTAATATGTTGTTTCACACAGAAAGCTCACATACAAAAGAAGAGATGCCATTCAAGCAAATGTAAAGTATATGAGAGGGGGAAGCGAAAATGGACAAACAGAAAGTAGGGAGAAGTTCAAGTAATTCCCCACATGACCTGTTCTATTGTTTCAACAATATTTTAAAATAGATGCTAAGGGGCTGGGGGTTTAGCTTAGTGGTTCCTCTGCCTGCCTCGCAACCGAAAGTACTCGAGTTCGATCCCCGGTACCAAAAAAAAAAAAAGATGCTAATTTGATTCATTTATGCTATTAATCTCCTAATTTCTTTTGGTTCATTGAAAAGAAACTTTTGTGCTATTACCTGTTTGTTTTTTCTTTGTAAAAGAGTCTTTTTGTCTGTATCTTGTACTCTGAATAACTAGTTTTATGGTACACAGTGTATTAAACATTGTCATTCTCTTATTTTGTTATGACACATTATTTTATTGTTTCATAAAATAAAAAAGAATCAATTTAGATTCACTGGTAAAATCTGGCAAAGATTTTCTTTATTATAGTAAAATACACATAACAAAATTTACCATTTTAACCATGTTTAAGTACGTAGTTCAGTAGCGTAAAGCATATGTACATTCTGTTCACTCATCATCACTAATCATTGGCAGAACTGTTTACATCTTCCCAAACAGAAATTCCAAACCCATTAAATGATTATTTTCCACTCTTCATTCTCCCATCCACACCTAGCACCTGAGTGCTTTATATAAGTGGAGTCATATAACATTTGTCCTTTTACAACTGCTTATTTTATGGAGCATAAAGTTTCCAGAATTGACCATGTGATAGTGTATGTTAGAATTCCTTTCCTCCTTGAGGTGGAATAATATTCCATTGCATGTGTATACCAAATTTTGTGTAGCATTTATGTGATGGGCACTGGGGTTACATCAATGTTTTGGCTATTGTGAATAATGCACTTATGAACATAGGTGTACAAATGTCTGTTTGAGTCCTTGCTTTCAGTTCTTTAAGGTATTTACCCAGAAGTGGAATTTCTGGATCATATGGCAATCCAGTGCTCCAGTGTTCTTGACAATACTTGCTATCATTTTATCTGCTATAAATAGACATCCTAATGGGTGGGAAATGGTATTTTACTGTGTCCTGATTTGCATTTCTCTAATAATTAGATGTTGAACACTTTTTCATAAACATTTGGGCTATTTGATGTCACATACAAGAAAGCACTGCCAAAGTCAAAGTCCAAAAAGTTTTTCTCCTATTTTCTTGTAGAAGTTTCACACTTTGGGAGTCTTGGGTAAGCCTGTAATTCACTTTGGGATGATTTTTGTTCTTGGTGTAAAGTAAGGGTCCAATTTTACCCTCTGTGCATGGGTGACTGTTCAGTTTTCCTGGTACCATTAAAGGAGGTACCAGTCTTGTCTTTCTCCATGAATTCAGGGTTGGCGCTGACACCCTAAAGCCTTCTTCACATTTAGAACACTGGGGCTTCAAGAGGGGTGAGCGTTTCTGCTGTTTGCCTGAGGCAGGTGTGGAAATACAGTTTTGCAGTCTTTGTTCACAGTTATAGTCATATAACTTAAGATTTATAGTCTAAGAAGGGCTTTACCACATGAGCTAGCAAACTAAAGGTAGCACATTAGCACTTTCCCCCCCGAGTAAGTCCAGCAAATTTTTGTTTACTATTTTTGCAGTGACAAAGCCATTATAATATTCACTATTCCCAGGGACCTTGTCAAACAGCAGAATTTTAACTTTTAATCAGTGTCAGTCCATCTGACTCAGGCAGCATTGCCTTGCCTTATCTCAGTTTGACTTAATCAATATCCTATTTTTAAGCATTCAAGAACAAAATTTCCATCTCTTCTCTCTCAACATTTAGAATGATGCCTTTGGCAACTCTTATTTCAAGCAAACTCTTATTCATTCTAAGTCATATCCTCTGGGCAAAGATTTAAGGGAGCAAGGCGAGGTATTTGCTGAGCACAATAACCTGCAACCCGGTACTGGTAATCAACAGGTAACCAAAGTGGTGAATAGCCAGTTAACATAATATAAGTGTCATGGTTCAGATGAGGGTCTCCCAATGGTCACTGTGTGAAAGGTTAGTCTCTGGGGAGGTAATAATGGATGGTGCTATTGAGCTTTAGGAGGTGGGGTGTTGTGAAATGTCCTTAGGCTATTGCAGTTGTGCCCTTCGGGGCAGCTATGAAACACTGGTCTCTCGTCTTTCTCTTTCTGCTTCTTCGCTCAGGATGGAAGCAGAAGCCTGCCATGGACTTTTACCATGCTACACCACACTTACCAGAAGCCGAAAGCATGAGGTCACCCAGTCTTGAACTGGACCCTTCAGAGCCATGAGCTGAAATAAACATTTTATCTTCGTGTGTTCATTGCCTAAGATATTTCATTAAGCTGATTAATACAGGGAGTGAGGGCTCAAGGACAGCAAAGAAAACAAAGTGATTTTATATACTAGAGCAGGCCAGCTCACACCATGATACCTAACAATCCAAAATTATCAGTGGATGAAAACAGTAAGAGTTTATTTCTCATTTGTGTTGCATTTCTGTCAAAGATCAGTTAGCTTTAGGATGATTAACTGCTCTAACTCATTCTTTCTTTGTAACCAAGACAAAAGAGTATCAAGTATCTGAACAATTACTGTCACCTTCAATAACACTTCCTTGGCCAAATCACAAGTCATGATAGGAGTCAGGCAAATGCAACCCTTTGAAGATAAAGGAAGAATGGATATTGGTGAATGGTATGGTTGTTGACCACATTGGTATTTAAAAATAAAAAAAGATCAAATGTCTTTAGAGAACAGTGCATATCTGAAAGTAGAAATGCTCTTAGGTCTTCCAGAAGTGACTGGGCTGAAGGACACATCCACTGCTCCAGTCTCAAGAGATGATACTGACAAGAACACTGGGATTTAAGGGGTGGACAGAAACTTGAAAGTGGACAGAATTACATCTCTAGCCTTATAAACTGTCAAGTGTTCTTGGAGTCTTGGCAGCAGAAATTAGATCTTTACCACTGGAGCATCAGTGAGAAGAGCCTGCATCCAGAAACATCTTGAGGACCAGAAGACCAGACCTGGGAAACCATCTGGCAGCCTCTGACAAGGGCAACCCTAGGCTGTACCTTACTGGTCCATCTAGGTGGAAACTGAAGTTTCCAAAATTCTTTTTACTTTAAACCTTTATTTTGTGGAAAAAAGAAAAAGGATACTACAGCATTGCATATGAGGAATCTAAAAGTGAGGGGAGATGCTGTAGGGAAAACATGCAGACGTAATGAACTGGCTTTGACAGTGCTTTGCAGTTTAATTGTCGGGAAGAAGAGGGAAAAGCACATCCATGAAAAAATAAACAATGGTGGCTAAGTTGTCTTCTACATGGGGAACTGCCAGAGAAACGTGGTGGATGAGGGTGGCCAGACAGAATTTCTCACTGTGGAATCTCCCCACTGCTCTCGGTGCCCCACTTACATGTAGCCCACTACGAACACGGCTCTGGCTCCCACCAACACGAGCTGTCTTGTGAGAACGCAGCCCCAGAAACAACAGGTACACCAGTGGGAGCCTTTTACTGCACAAGAAATAATCCAAATCCGAACAACACTTTGCCAAGGGGATCACACTCTATATCTATCCTAGACTCCTGAGTGTCAACTGGATACTGGGCAGGTCTGTGTTTATGTTCCAAACACATCTCAAAACCAATGCACTCCAACACAATTTAATACAGCATCCTTAAACACTGATCTTCCTCCTACTTGACTGAACAGAGCAACATGGTTACCCAAGTCAGACCTCTAATTCCTCCTCCCTTGCCTCCTGTTTCTTCTAAACATCCAAATCCAGTCATTCATCAGGTCCTAATAATTCAAACTCTGTAAGAGCTTTCAAATCTGTTTCCTTTCTCCATTCTGCCTGCTTCAGATCCTTAGCATATCTTGCCAGGACTATATTACTGCACTTATTCCCCACCTTCATTCTTTCCCCAGCTCCTTTCCATGTTCTTCATATTACAACTAGAGGTTTCTTCCTAGAATGTAACACTGTCATGTAAATCCTCTTCTTAAAAGCTGTTGCTCCAAGGATAAACTCCAAATTACTTCGCTAGACCTTCCTGATGTGGCCTCTGCTAATCTCCTTAACCTTTCATTCTCAGCATAGTCCCAGACTTCCATTTTCCAGAGGCATTGAACAACTTTCACTCTCATAAGTGAAGCTACATTTGGCTCTGGGCCGTCACAGATCCCTCCAGATCCCTCCTTCTCCTCCAGCAAGGTGCCTCAGTGGTGCCATGTCTCAGGAGGGCAGGCTGATGTGAACACCCAGGTTATGGTGAAACCAACCGGATGGTGATACCACCTCAGGTGTAACTTTGGCCTAGGTACAGCTGAATGGGATCGAACTTGGGACCTTGCACTTTCGAGGCAGGCATGGTGCCACTGAGCTAAATCCCCCACCCTAGCCAATTTTTTAAATAATGGTTATGGTTTAGATAGAAAATTGCCCTCCAATCATTCAGGTGATTGGATTATGGGGGCATTATAGTTGACTTGTTATTAGGGCTGGGATCTGCTTGGAAGAGGTGGATACTGGGGGCTTGATCTGGAAGGGTGTCTCCCTCCTCAGCTGTTCCTTGATTCTCTCTGCTTCCTGGCTGCCTCGAGGCGAGCAGCTATTCCTATGCCAGGCCCTGTGCCATGCCTTCCTGCCTTGGAGCCAGCCAACCATACACTGAATCGTGAGCCAGGATAAACCTCTCCTCCTTTCAGCTGTGGGTGCTGTGTCCCAGTGATGAGGAAAGTGACAAAGATGACAAATATGTCAGTTTTTTCTAGTGTTTAAGCTGGAGACAAAGGAACAGGTACATAGCAATGTTTCAAGTTTATTTCTAGACTTGACATCTAAATTTTTGACATAATGATAAATAATCTTAGAGTTATAAACTATGAAAATTCTATTTTGTTAAAAATGTTATAACATTTAATTATACCAACCGTACTGATTAAAATATGCTATTTCAGGCCGGGGATTTAGCTCAGTGGTTTCGCTGCTTGCTGCACAAGCGCAAGGACCAGAGTTTGATCCCCGGTACCAAAAAAAAATAAATAATAATAATTGCTATTTAATTTTCTTTCAGGTCTATTTCAGGCTGATCAAGTTTGCTCTTTAACTATGGTCTGAGAAACTTAGCCATCTGTCCTACAAATGCCAGAGATTAGCCAAGAGAATATTGTAGACTCATACAGGTCCATCATCCCTACCAGAAAATAATCTCAGGCTTCTTTCTTAATTGTAGGACAATAAAATGACATATTGGTATATGAAGAAAAATAGGTTATCTTAATATAAAATCTCAAAGCCTGGTGATGTTCTCACAAAGTAAAGAAGATGTGTGGATGCTGTACTTAATGCTTTAACATGGAAAATAAAATATTTAGCTTTAAGAAACTATACTTATTTTCTGAAATATCTTAATCACTGAAAATAGTCCTGCATTTGAAGACACCATCTTTCCATTTTGTTGTACTGTGTATAAATGAGCTTACCTTCTTTCCATGCAAAAGGAGCTCAGGAAGGCACTACTAGCATATCCAGATTGCACGGCTTTCTACCTCAGATATTGCAAGATGCTAAGACTGCATATGTTATCTGTGACTGTAGAGGATTGTGTTTAGACCACGAGTCAGTACTTAATAGAATTAAGTTAATTCTGTTCATTCTAGCAGTCATGATATTAAACTTCCAAAAACTAAGCTGAATTAATTGAAGTGGTAACTAATTTTATCAGGAGAAAATTGTGGCTCTAGGAGTCAGAAATACAGAAATGCAGCATAAGTAATAAGATGAGTTTACCATTTAAGACATTGAAGCCCAGCAAGGTTTGGCTTTTATTGCACCACCTCCTCCATTCAATTACCTTTAGCACAGGGTTAGATTGGTGATGATCAGGTGGCCAGGGTGAGGTGAGAAGTGGACAGTGTGATTGTGGCCAGAATATCAATTCTGAACTGAGCATCAAAGCTTGGCCACGAATCCCAGAGCAAAAGCTCAGAACACATTACAAGAACTGTGAGTCAGCTCTCCATGCTCCAAACTGTTAAAGGGAATCCTCAGGGTCCCAGGTGGTCAGCTGTCCACTTGAGATTCCAGTGGTCCTCACATTTCAATTACAGTATGAGACATGGTAACGATTAGGAAGAGTTGGCGCATGGTCCTGTGTGGCAACACAATTCCCTACGCAGTCGCCAGTCCCAAGGGTGCTGGCAATCAGGGCTGCAGCTCTGCTGTCAGGATTCACGGGCTGATCCTGGCAGGGATTTAAAATTGGACCCCAAAGAAAAGAACTCCTCTCACTGAGAAAGAAGAAGGCTCATAGCCAGCCAGCTATAGACTGTATCCTGCAGGGGCTCTTTGACCAGCAGACTTACGTCTCTAAATAACTAAAACATGAAAACTGGTCATTTTCAAAGTTTAGATGTCCAGGGAAGACTTCACTCTGGTGTCTGGTCTTCATCCTACCCTGTTAAGCACAGAGCAATGACCACATATCACAATTAACAGCCCCTGGATGTAGCCTCTAGAGAATGGAATGGTGCAAGATGCCACACTTTACAGAAAAGAGATGGAATACGTGGCTCATGACAGCTGATATCATAAAATAGGACTCACAGGTTGCATTTTGCTTACAAATATTTTTATTGCAGTTATTTGAATTCAATAAAATATAGTGAGGTACTCTTAGCCTCTGGGCAAAACTGACCCAGAATTTAATTTGCAGTAGTCAGCTGAAGGCACAAAATGTTCTTGGGGGGAATTCTGCTGTGCTGTGTGAATATGCAGATCTTACTGACAGGTCCTTGGAAATCCTTCCTGTAAGGTTCCTGTGCAGGAGAGGAGGCAGTGCTGATAATACCACGGGAATGAAGTAGAGTGTTCGCTATTTGACATAATAATCTAAATTGCTGCTAGGCCCTAATTTCCTCCCTAAAGGTCAACATTTTCATTTTTGCAGCTAAGGGCACTGACAAGTAAAGCAAAACGTGTGTGGAAGGGCCCTTGGAAGGAAATTTGGTTTAAAACAGATTCCATTTGAAATTAATTCTAAATTACTTTTTGGTGGTCAGTACATGACCTCCCACAGTCATGAGAACCGGAGGTGAAGGTGACTTTCAGTAAATGAGATAGAGAGTTTTTTTTCCTTCCTGAAGAGTCAGGATTACGTGACCTTATAAATTGGTCTCATTACAGAGCTACTGACAGACAGACATATTGGTTGCTGCCAGTAGGCATGTGGGGTGAAACTGGGGGGCAGAGGGGAGAACAGATGGAGCTAGGAGGCAGTGATGGACGGGCCCCTCACACAGAGCCCAGCTGGGAGGGAGCAGGTCATGTCTGTTACTGCTAAGCTGCAAAAGATGAGAGAGTCAGCGGTGGGGAAGGTGACGTCCATCAATCAGCTTCTTCATTAAGGCAGAGATGAGCCTCGCAGTCTGTGGGTGCAGAAAGGGGGCTGGCCACCCCACACCCTGCAGGTGGCAACTCTTTCACAGCGCTGGAAGGAAGAAGGCCGCGCCTGCCTGCCGTGATTTAGCTGTTGTAGGTCCTTTAGAGAAAACCCAGCTGATGGTCTGAAGCTTATTTTCATTCATTTTATTTTTGAGCCAAATATTACATGAATGTCACACTTAGGAATGTAAGAAGGCAAGTGGCATTATATTATAAAGTTTTCCACGCAAACCACAAGGCCTCTTTTTGGCAATATTCAAGTCAAATGGAGCTCGGGCTTCTGGACTGTAAGCTCCTTGGCAGTGGTAATTTGTCGGGAGCAATGCTACATAATTTTAGGGAAAAATCATTTGGTTAGCCTAGTTCTCCTGCCTACAGCCCAGCTATGGAATTCTGAGACATAATTCCATTTTGGCCTCCGGTCACAACTGAGACCTCAATGATCCGGTGATGCTGTGATTCTCCAGGACAAGAAACATCCTGGGAGCTGAAAACATCCCGGGAGGAACAAACATCTACTCAGTTCCTCGTTGTTCTTGGATTGTTACATCTTATTTACGCGGATGTACTGAACTCTCTGCGAGTCATTTGTTACATCTGCTTCTCCCGATGTACTGAGTACTGAGTAAAAGGTGCGGTAAGCCGGGGGCCTTTGTCTTTGCTGCTCAGAGCAGCATTGATCAGACCCAAAGCTCAGCTTCTTCAGTCTCATTTTTCTACCTTTCCTGCAATTCGCCATGTGCTGCCGTGGCTCGCAGGAGACTAGGACTTACTGCAGAGGTTCTAGTAACGTCGCCTTTCCCTGTTCCCTACAGTAATTCGTTGGTCTTTCTCATCTCTGATACTGAAGTGCCTACAAGTGAGGAATAGTGAATATTTATTGAATGAAATATGTCAAAATGATAAGAAATATTTCAAAATGATTTTAAATCCAAGAAATTATATTTTCTAACTTTCCCTGGGATTTTTTTTTTTTAATCATTTTATCAACTCCTCTTTTCAGTTTGAAATTTCTGGAGGTATAAAAGCAACTGCTGTAAGGAGCAACAGGAAATGGAATATTTGACCTGGAAGTAGTTAACAGCCGTACTCAAATGGTAAAGAGTTGCTGAAGTCTCACACACCAGTGAGAAAATGATGGAATTGGGGAAAGAGGTGCTGCTTTCATTCTAGGGAGGCTAGCCTTCCATGCCGCATAATACTGAGAGATCGGGTCTGCTTCAGGAACTGTAAGCACAGAAGGCAGTCTGTCTTACTGTCTAATGCTCAGTGCAGTGCCTTGAAAATTACGTTAAGACAATGAAGTTACATGAGTATTTTCTATTTGTAGAATTTTCTAATATAACTTCAGAAACTAATTTGGTTTTCTTAAATATTCCACACATACAACAATAACCACAAAGGACTAGAAATGTTATCCAAATATCATTCTATTTGAAAACATTTTACTTTATAATACTTATTTCAAGAGAGACACGTATTTATTCTTTTAAATATTTAGTGAAACAGGGTCACATGGAAATAACAATTTCAGAAGTCACAAGAGCAAATAATTGAACCCAATAAATCAATATTATTAATATAGAAGAATTTAACTATGAAGAATGTGGATGTTCCTAATTTGTAGATATATTTAACATTTGCTGACCTGATTATATATGTTAAAAATCTAAAATTTTACTTATATTTTCTTTTATCTTCTGGTTGGAAATTAATAATATGTCTGTCACCTAATGGTAGCAAAATAAACTTCTTGAGGTTTACTAGCAAATCAACTTTTTAAATGTGTATTGTTTAAAAATGTTTTCTATTAAGAGGTTCTATTACATAACGCAACACTATGAACTCAGTTTGCATATCCTAACAGATAAGTGTCTATTTATGCAATTAGAACAGATTTTGGACAATTCGAAAAGAGTTTGTGTGATTTGAATGCCTGTCTTTGTTTAAAGTGTGTGTGATGACGAAGCTTCACTTCAGGGACCCTTCTGCATCCTTGAGGACCCACTGCTGACCTCAGTGGGGGCTAAGCTAGGGGTTCCTAGTTGTTATGGTTTGAGGATGGCATGTGTGGTCCCTCAAAGGCTCCGTCCCCACTGTAATGATGTTGAGGACGTGAAATCTTGTAAGAGGGAGTGAGGTAGAAGGGAAGAAATAAGGGTAGGTAGAAAGGAGACAAGAAAGGTCAGAATTTTAAAATTGTATTTTTAAGAAAAACTGTAGCTTCGGGACACAAAAGTTACTTGAGCTGTTTTCTCTTTTGGGAAACTTACTCAGAAAAATCCCTCAAGGTCTTAAAGATGCACTAAGTAAGCCTCCAACTTGGGTGCTGGGCCGTGCTTTGCACCTGTACATTTCACTTCCTTCCATACTCCTGTATCCGTAGGAAAGCAGTATTAGTGGACAGCGTATCTTTATCTCCAAACACATGAAATGGTTTGTATTCTGACACAAGCCGCCAGACGGGTATGGTGATAGGCAGTGCATGCCCCCGATCACCCATCTTGAAGATCCGTGCCAAGACCCCGTAAGTATAACCAGCATCTCCCTCCCTCCCTCCCTCCCCCTATATTCTATTTCTATGAGTGCATGCTTTTTAAATTTCTGTGTAATAAATCCCTTTATACCTCTTACTGACACATCTGGAAAATTCTTTTTCAGTGACAGGAGTTGGAAAACCTACAACTCAATTCTATGGGTAGGGTGGGTTTCAGGGACCCTGGAGGACCCTGTCTGGTGACAGCAGGACTAGTGGAAGATGGTTAGGCTACTGGGGGGGACACCTTTGGAAGGGATTAATACAGTTTTCACTGGACTCTGGTTAGCTCCCTTGCTGGGCAGACGTGATAATAATAATAAAATCTCTGGCTTCTTGTCTCATTGTGTGATCTGCCCCTCTAACTCATGGCATCCACCATTTTGTGACACAGCCTAGAGGTCCCTTATGAGGAGGACTGGACTCCAAACCTGGCCGTGCAGACTTAGATGATCTAATTAAATATCATTCCCTTGTTCTCATGAGCCCACTTGGAGATTAAAATGGTTAATGCATGCAAAACCCATATCACAGTGCCTGGAACACAGCACTCACGGGTAATTTTGTTTTTGCTGATATTGTAGTTCACTTCTTAAACATTCACAAGATTTAGTGCTTTTTTATTCCTACTCTTTTAAAAACTACTTTTGACAAAAATCAAGGAACTCAGTCTATTTTCCTTCTTTCCTCCTTTCATTCCTTTTTCATCTTCCTCTGCCCCTCCATCTCTTCTTCCTTCTTTCCTTCTCTCCCTTCCTCCCTCTCTTCCTGTCTTCCTTCTATACATCTATCTAGTCAACATAATTTCAGATTTTTAATATATAGGAATCAAAACCTTTGCAGGTAAGACATTTAAAAATAAAAGATTGTGGGTTTCATTGTATGTAAACAGAGCGTTTTATGCTATCTGAATTTTACCATAAGAAGAAAAGTAGTTCATAAAGGAAAATGCCCAATATTGGTATGATTAGTCTCCAGTAAAATGCAGATGGGAATCTGAGTTTGAGTATTTTTTCACTGAGTAACATTAACCATCATGTAAGTACTTATGACTGATTCCAAGTGTGCCTTCTTCCAGGCTTCCTAGTAATGCGTGCGAACCATCAATTTTTTGATTATCCTAAAATGTACAGCGCCATTTTTCCTGAATGCATTTCCTTCTCCCAATGTGTAAGATACTAATATGCTGATATGTATTGATGTAACCTCACTGGCCATTTGTATTGGAAATGTGTGCCAGTCCTCAAGAAATCTCTCTCCAACTTCCTCTTTCAATTTGTGCCCAACTATTTTAATTCTCATTTATTCTAAAATGACAAGGAAGTGAAAATAAGTCAAAGTGGATGTGGTCCAGCATTTCCATATCTATATGTTGAGTTTGTGATTGGAAACTTCAGTTACCAATGTAGGGAAATTGAGAACTGACTATGGAGGAGTGCACAACCACAATCTGGATTATTTTTCAAATGTTTTAGGTTTGGCAAAAATGAACAGGTTTGTTGCCAAGCCCCTTTCCTCTTAATTTTAAAAAATCATGTGTATTTCAAGGGAAATTTAATCCACGTGTTTCTGATTCATTTGCACTTAAGTTGTCAAACAATTTTGTAATCGTAAGTCTTTATCTTTTTCTCTCTACAGAAAGTTGAGTTTTCCGAGTGTGCATAAACTGTAACCTTTCAGAAGAATGAACTGAATCTCAAAATCAGAAAGGAGACAGAGGGATGGGCAGAATAGGCTCCTCACCTGCTCTTGGGAAAAGCAAAGATTTTTGGGTGTTTGATTGTGCCCAATCCTTTTGATGAAGGCACTCACTTGCCCTTGAAAATAAGTGGGTTTTTTCCTCCAACCAAGTGTTTTTATCCTTTAAACTAGGCAAAAAGAGGTGCTAAATAGCCAAGCATGTAAGAAGATTCTGTTTCTTTCAAATTATGAGTGAATATGGTCATGAATAATATTGGCATTTTCTTTTATAACAAAAACTTACTTTAAACTTTGTAATCGCCACAATTGGATTTATTTTCACAAGTCAACTTCTCATCTGAGGTGTGAGTTAAACAAGCAAAAGTTTAGGCTTTCTTTCTCCAAGTGCTGCATTTAAAATTAGTTTTTGACAAATTGACACGGAGAAAATACAGGATTTTTTTTGGTGATTGTCCTTTTTCTTAAAACAGCCCAGAAATTTCAATATCTTCAGGATTTTTCAAATACCGAAAGTTACCATACTAGGCTGCTCCATTTGGGAACATTCAGAACTTCGATTTTATGAGAATTCTGCACTATTTACTCCCATTTGGAGCTCTTAGCAAGTGCTAATTCAGAACACTTCCTCCTTTATCCTGAGTTCAAACCATTTGGACTGCTTATTATCATGTACCCAGTAAAACTCAATCTGTTGTGTTAATTAGTTATGTAAACACATTTTATAATTGTGGAGATGAAGCAGAACTAGACAACTGGGTAGGTGAGAAAAGATCAAAGGTCTCCCTTAATAAATTGTTATGGTAATTAGTGTTGTCTGGTAGTTCCTCTGCAGGGGGTCTTTTAAACTCAACCTTGGGAAACCCCTGCTTAGGGAACAAGGAAGCTACTTACTGCAAAAACACATCTTGCTAAGCTCCCCAAACTGACATACAGTCCATGCAGTGAGAGGAAAAGAATACAGAAAAAAGGGGGAGAGAAAAAGGGCTATGAATGCCTCTCGGGGAGCCCCATTCTCTTCAGTAGTTCAAAAGTAAAATATGGAAAAGAACTATGATTACGGGTAGGCTACTTTTATAATAGAAAGCTTTAAAGAGCCCTCAGCTCCACCAAGACAGTTTTAAAAACAGGGTGTTGAAGGATCTGTGCTTCTTGAAAAATGTTTTTAAAAATAATTTTAAGGAAGAAACCCCAGCCCCGTTAACATTACCTGGACTCCCTCCTGCCTTACACAGAGGGCACATTAACATAACGCGACTTCTCTTCTTCCAGTTGGACAGGCCGTGCACAAGGGCAAGGGCTTTGGTCTACCTGCTTTCTACTCCTTTGTTTAATGACTGCCTGACTGATTGAATAAAGGCATGAATAGATAGTAGTTTACTAAACATTTTTTAAAAACAGTTCAGTTATGAGCTGAGGATTTAGCTCAGTGGTTTCGCCGCCTGCTGCGCAAGCTCAAGGAGCCAAGTTCAATCCCCCGTACCAAAAAAACAGCTCAGTTATGTGGAAATTTTCTACCACATGAATGTAGTAGAATGGGCTCAAGCAAGTCACTTGACCCTTCCAAAATTCTGTTTTCTTCTCTGTGTATGTGGTTATTATTTACGTAGTTATTATTGTCTACCTTTCAGGGTTGTATCAGAATTAGAGGTGATTTATGCAACTGCCCAGCAAAGCCCCTGGCTCTCAGAAGTTCTGTCAGCTGTGGTTGTTCTTTTGTTGATGTCTTTATCACTTTCTCCCCCAATTTGTTTTTATAGGAGCCGAGGAACATTAAAACCCTTAGACTTGGTATCATTTCTCCTTATCCTTTACCTGGCTCCTCTAGTTTTTGAATTTTAGTCCTATTAATTCTGTATTCCCGGTTGTTAGTCACTGCAAACAAATAAAACAAGCACAATATTTTTAATAAAAGTTTAGTAATTTTAGCAAACAGTACCTTTCTAGGACTACTCTGTAGCCTTGTCCTCCAGTACCCACACATTTGTAAATTGCTACTTATTTTCCTAGTCTCCATATACAGTACTGTGTGAGCAGGGTGGGTATTTCTATTTCCAGGACTTGATGTTTCCAAACCCAGAGACAGAAATTACGCACTTTACCCAGTGTTTTCAGATGGTAGAACTGCACTTGTCCCAAACCAGGATCTAGGATTTGCTTTCCTCCCAGCTGCAGCTGTAAACTTCCGATCTTGTCCTTCAATGCCAGCCCTGTCCTGAAATCTCCTCCTGGGACTGAGAGCCGAGGAGGGGGAGCAGGACATTGCCTTTGGAGCAAGCCCATGATCTGGCCGCGATGCTGGCACCTTGCCTGTTTCACCGGTTCCCAGTTGACATGTGATAGTCAGTTAACACTTTCTAACCTATTGTAAAAGGTCAAACCTTTAAAAGTAGTATTATGGTTGTAGTCAATTTAGAAAATGTGGGCAAGCAATATGGCAATGAGTAAAACTAATCCAATACCTTACTAGTGTACCCTTTTGTCTAACATACATATATATATATAGTCACAAATAAATATATATGAATTATCATGATATACGTGTATATCACAATATATATTATCACTATATATATTATATATAGGATAATATTTTGTCAGATCTACAATTCCGTTTACCAGCTATCAAAAGGTGCCCAATATAGTATATTGAAATCTATTTCTTGAATTTTTTGCCCTTAAAATTTATCACAAATATATCTTTTCTATCATTGACTCCAAGGCATCATTTTAATGATCTCACTGTATATACATACATTACTATTAAAACCGTCCTTTGTCAATAGATGTAATGGAAAAGTCTATATTTGAGCAAAAGTTAAAATCCTAGATTTTTCTTGTAAATAAGAGAAAGGGAATTGATAGTTTTAGCCTTTTTCTTACCAAATAACTCATTTTAAATTATTGATTTTTTTTCTTTTCTCTCAGGTAAATCTTATTAATAAAAGCACATATAAACAATAGATTCATCTCAGTAACCCGGTATTCCAATTTTAAAAAACATTTCGTTCTACATTTTCTTCCTTCAACACCCAGCGCATTGCCTCTCAAACTAGAGTTGTCAGTAAATGTTGGTTGGGGAGAGGGTGCACAATGAAGCTTAATCTCATCCACATACCATCTTCAGAGGATTATGATTGCAGTTTTACCAGCCTGATTGTTCTGCATTCTGGAATACACTAGCTGATGTCAGCCGCTTTAAGCTGTTACATCCTTAGATGTCAATGCAACCCAAGGCCGAGTCAATGTTCAGCAGTACACAGGCCACTGGGTCAGAATCACCTGGAGTGCTGAGCATAGATGTAGACTTATTCCTGGACCTCCTCCAAGCTAGCTCTGCTGATAGACTATCTGTACTTAGAGCCAATAAAGTCTGAAGATTACTTCTGGATAGGGTCGGCAACCAAGGAAATTCTGCACAGCAGTCGATAGAAAATGTGGAGAACATCTGCACTTCCCCGTGTGGGTAGAATTGTGTATCACAGGGCAGAGGAGAACTGGGAGTGGGGAACTTGATCTGTGTTTTCACAAAGACAACGATATTCCCTTCATGCTTAGAGGATGGTAAGGATCTCGGGAGGGGAAAGAAGTCAAGTTTGAAGGTCAATTTTGCTTTGCATGGAAACAATTTCATTGTGTAATTCTAATCACAGGAGGAAAACCGAGACCAACAATTTAAATTTATAAGTTTCTTTTGACACCTAGTTCTCTCTGTGTTTGTGGTGTGCTATTAAGCATAATTTTATTTCTATGCTTTCACACACATTAAGGCTTCTGGAGATGGCCAAGGTTACCTAAGTATTGTTCATTGTACACGAGCATTAATTACAGCACTCTGCCTACTCAACTTGACAGCCTCAAACACCAATCTAATTATTTTTTGCAGGAAAATGTGAAAATTAATATGGCATGTAGGTGCTGTTGGTTCCAATTAAAATCAATATCTGTCCTGATTTGTGCCTCTTGTCTCTATGACAGCGAGGGAGCTGGCTAAGGGGCCACATCTGCTCCTCTTTCCCAAAGGGGCTCCGAACAAGTGAATGACCTGCAGTGTTTATTATTAAGTTTTCAAAGGGAAAGTTGTTTTGGTCTAATTGAAGCAATAATATGAGAGAGGTTATTTCTGGTCAGTTCCCTGCTGTTTTCACTCTGGAGAATATATTCCAGGTGTTCACTGTGCTGCTCGGTGGAGCCGGGCTGCCTTCCCTGAGTGTAGCCACACCAGTGCCAATAAAGGAACCTTAGTGGTTTCAGCCAGTTTGGGCCTTGCATTACACTCCATAGCGAACATCATAATGCACCAGATGGTTAATAAACACACATTTTCACAGGGCGCAGTTACCATGGAATAAAGCAATGAGATTTTATAAATCTCAAATACATTAAGGAAAAATTTATTTTATTTCTCCTACTCCAATCCATTGCCAAACCCTAAAGAGGAGCTATAATGTCATGTTGCTATGGTTTATTTTTAAATCAATAATTTTTTTCTTTCCATCCAGATTGTCACTTCAAATACACATAGAGAAATAGATTAAAATCTCTCTAATTAAGCAAAATGCTAGTCATCATTGGTCCATACCTGCTTGTTTCATGTCTGTGTTGTTGAAAAATGTATTCTAGTTCCATGCTTTTCAAATATCCTTGAGTTGTCACAAATGAATCAAGGATGATTTGTAGAGAATGCAGATACGGATTTTGAAATTTGATTTTTGACATAAATGTAAATATTCAATACACAATGTTTGGCTGTAATGTACCTGATGTACACATGATGGTCATTTCTAATAAAGTTTGTCACAAACAATAGCTTGGGAATTTTGGTAGTGACTTTCCATTTCTCAGCCCGTGAATATATTTCACCAACTTTTATATTACTTTGGGATATTTTCCTTTAAAATTACAAAATTGCAAACAACATATTTTTCAATGGAAATTAATCTTCCTTTTAAGAGTTGGAAACGGTACTCACTTAAGATAGTGTCATTTTAATTAAATTCCCAGATAATCCATATTGGTGATTGCAAGAACAAAAGACTGTTTTAAAGTTGAAATTCAACTTCCTCCTCACTCCAAGTGGAATTGTGGATCTTGATTTTGCTTATTTTCATCTGTGAACCCAATATGAACCCACAGACCAAAACAGTTACATTTAGAACATGGGCTGACTTTCAGGCTAATCAGGGGAAATGCTTGGGGAGGGTGGTGGTGGCTTGGGGTCTGCTGTTCACGCTCCTCATCCTGCAGACCTGGCGGATCCAGGATCCGTCCAGAGTCGGAGTGGTAGCGATTCCTCAGTGCACCTTCCCAGATGTGCGAGTCAAAGGGTCCAGCACCGAATGTCCTCCAGGAGGGGCCGTCTAGTGGGAGTAGCTTTGCCTCTCCAGAAAGAGAATAATGAGTAGCACCCTGTGTCAAGGGCATTATATTTATAAAGCACTTTGGGTTCTTTGGATGATATTCAAAGTGCTCTGCGGGATGATTATTTATGAATTTGCACTAACTCTGGGAAGAATGCAGAACCCCAGCTCCAGTGGCAGAGTATCCACCAGGGGAAGCTGACAAGTACATTCTTCTCATTATTCTTTCCCTGCCCCTCCAAATACCACACACATAGCAACGGTCAATTACAGGGGAGCAGGTGAGGTGTGCAAATTAACCCAGGAGAAAGTGGTGAAGTCCTGGGGGTGGGTGGGAATGGAATGGAGGGGAAGACCAGAGCTGCCTGTTTGGGAAAGCAAGAAACAATGCCACTTAATAAACATGACAGTTAATGAAAGAAGATTTAAATGCTTGAACAGGAATGTAGAAGTTCCTGCACGCTCCCTTCTAAGTGTTTCCGAGAGATTTATAACAATTTTGGTCTCTATTTCAGAAGCTTTATCCCAAAACAAAAAAAAAGAAGTTCTTTTTAAAAATATGTAGCTAAAAGAGAAATTGACCACTCTTGAAACTCAAATGATTTAAAAAAATGAAATCGTATTTCAGTGGCCACTGATATTAAGAGTGCACTTGGACTAGTTGACTTATTAGAAGCTCTAGTCACACTGCAGAACTAATTATCTGCTATTATTTAAGAGTCCTAAAAGACTTCTCTAGATGGCGGCGAGATAAGAAGGGAAGTATCTGTTTCTCCCCCTGCCCTTTATAGAACCTCACAGCAGGTGAAGCCAGAAACCATCACAGTCACTGCCAGTCTTAATAGAGATTAATTGTAAGCCTCGATTGTATAACATAAAAATCATCAAACTTTCAAAGTTAGCATCTTTGCTGATCATTTCAGCAACAGAAATAGGTGAATCTTAAAATTAGCTTTGGAGGGAATAGATGGACTTAAACTAAGAAAGCCCTTTCCAAGCTGAAAACATGGAAGTATATTTGAAAGGTCTTTTGTTTTGCACGAGACAGTCACATTTTTAACCAGTGGAGAACAGTAAAATGTATATAGTACCCATTACGCTAATCATAAGTGAATTTTTTATGAGAAGAGTGTTTTTCAAGATCATAAAATAACCAAGGGTAGTCAGGAGCTTCAACCATCACTTCACTGGAGACATTTCCAAGGGATTTTAGTATGTGAGATAAATTGTCCCTCACACTCTTGAAATTCAAGGCAGGAAGGTGACTTTGTTTCCTTACAACCTTTCAGGAATGCAGAACAAGTTTTCTTGTTTTGTTGTTGTTTTCAGATAAGGAAAGAGAACTGATTTACTCACTATTAAATAAAAAGCTTTGCTCTCCTGTAAAGAAGTTGCTATCTATCATTGGCATACTGTGCTGAATGAAAAATCAAGTGCCCTGAAGAAAAGCAAGGTGATTCTTTTGTGATCAGGATAAGCTGGGATTAAGGCTTGACTGTTTTAATGTTTATTCTAATATTTCTGTTCTTGGGCTGGTGGGGAGTCAGGTCACTGTGATGACCTTGACCTTTGTAGTTAGCTCTGGAGCCGAGACTCTGGGAGGCTCACCTCATTGTTGGAGAAACTGTCCTGGAACAGATCTGTAGGGTGTCAAAATCACTTCTAACAAGTTGTCACCAGTCCTAGGGCCTCATATTTGCATAGTTACTTCATAGTTTCTAAAGGTCTTGTGGTATGTCCTCTTAGATTTTGAATATCTTGAAACTCAAGTAGCCAGACTACTTGATTTTACAGGCAGAAGCCCTGAAATCAGTAAGACCAATTGTCTTCTCTAAGGTCATGCATAAACACATGGAGACCAAGGACGAAAGTCTAGGGATTCTGTTGTTTTACTCCATGACCCCATGCTGTCTTAATGGATGTATCTTATTTCATCCGCATAACATCCATGTGCCATAGGAATTGCTATCTCTACTTGTTTTATAAACAGAAGATATGACCTCAAGGAGTGGCATGACAAGCCAACCAGAGTCTCAAAGCTTATTAAAGATGAATTTCAGTTTGTTATCCAGGCCTTGCTCAAAATTTTAGAAGTTGTCTGCAAGTGTTCCCAGATGCATCTCTGCAGAGTGACTCTTGTACTCTTAGTTTATCTGTGTGTTATCTATTAAGGGTCAGCTGGAATGTGCATCAGCTAAATCTCCTGAAGACACTTGAACCAATGAGGTTTGTGTTACATTATAACTCCCAGCTGAATGGAAGATTCCATTATGTACCTAGCTTTACACAACAGTTATGATAGATGGACTAAGTTATTTTGCTTAGGACTCTGTCTGAGATCCTCAACTTGAAGCTACTATTCTAAAATGAATTCTTAAAACAAACAAAAACTTCCACTTTTGTTTCTTCACTTCTTATCTGTAGTACTTTTCCCCTAAACCTCTAAAGTGTTTATACTTTTCTGGCCATTTGAGGATCCTTTCCATTTGCGAGAAAGACTTGAAGTCACTCCTATCATCTGCTCATCTCCCAGTTGCCCTTCATTTACTCATCCAGTAAACAATGACTCAGCTCCTTGTTCATGGGCACCAGTTTCAAGAGTTGGAGAAAAAGCATTGAAAAAAAAAATAGAAAAAGTTTCTGTCTTCCAATTGGCTTATAGTTGAGAGGGACATTGAAGAGATAATTTGATAATTTATTTGTTAATTGTTATTAAAGTACTTTTATTTGAGGAATAGATAAATTAATTTATAGCATGTCAGGAGGAACATGAAGCTGGGACGGGGTACAGAGAAGGGCCTTGCTGTTGTAGACACGGGGGACAGGGCAGGCTTCCAGGCAGAGGAGATTTCACTAGAGAGCAGAAGGCACAGGCCAGAGACCGGCGGGGACAGCTAGCTGAAGGAACAAGGTAGAACTGTGCTCAGCATGCTGGAGATGGAGCAAAACACTGGGAAAATGTAGATGGGGTCAAGTCAGAGTCAGAACGCACAGCATCTTGCAGACCATTTTAAGGCTGATGGGTGTGTCATAGCAGGGGTCACTGTAGGGTTAGGACATGGGTGAATTTGAAATTATTACTTCAAGCGGCCTGTTTTGACTGCTTTGTGAGAATAAATCAGAAGAGGTAAGATGAAAAGAATCAAAGAGAACAGTCAGGAGGCTCTTGAGAAAAATCCGTGCGGTAGATGATGATGGCTGAGATGATGATCATATTTTACTAAGAAAAAATGAGAGGGTCTATTCAAAGTGATCAAGGGTGCTTACAAAGTTTTGCCCTGAAAAGCTAGAAAGATGGCCTTGGCCTTTTCTAGAAAAGAGCTGATCGCACAGCACCAGGATTTTGATTTTTTACATCTTATGTTTGAGATGTCTGCACACAAATGGAGTAGGCAATGGGATTATAATTTCAGGAGGTTCGGGAAGGGAAAAGCTTATCTGAAACATAGCAGGGGAGGAAGGAGGTCACGCAACTGAAGCTCTCCACTAACATAGAGCTAAGGAGGATCTACCTGGAGCCCTGGGAGGAGTGGGCAGCAAGGACAGGGAGCTGTCTCTGAAGCCTAATGAAGGGTGAATTTAAGGACTGAGTAATTAATTGGATTTGGCTTTTAAGTTTATTTTTAAACAAAGAAGATGTTAAATGTTTGGCTCAAAATTAATGTCAAGATTATGTAGTTCAAATATGATAGATTTTTAAAAATTTCTACTAGGAAAGATTAGTGTGATATTATTTATAGTTTTCTTTCCAAAGAATAACTATTTGTACTTAATTCTTCTCCAAATCATGGTTGGATGTGAGAAGATGTGCTGTAATGTTATTTCTGAATTTTCATAAAGGGGCTATGGAGTAACTCAATAAACCCAAAGACTGACATTCCTAGAGAGGCATTGTGCTGTGGTATAAGGAACACAGACTCTGGAGACAGCAGCTTGGGAACCAGCCCAGGATCGGCACACATTTTGAGAATTACAACCTTGGTTGTGTTGCTTCAGTTCCTTGCTTCTTAAAATGGGGGTGTGAATACCTACTTCCCAGGGTTACTATAGAGATTAAATGAAAACTTTAGATAAAGTGCCTAATGCATTGTGAATAGTCTAAGCCCTCAGAGGTCTAACAATGACCTCTAAGTCATCAAATAGCTTTCCAAACAATGACTTACTTTGAAAAACTGCATGATGTGTGTATTAGTGTCTTCCACCTTGTCTTGATTATGATCTGTTTAGTGACATAGACAGTTGTTTGTAGCTGATGGATTTAGTATTTAAAATTTTAAAGCAATTATTTACTTTCTCCCAGTTTCAACTCTGGGACAGAAAAATGAACAGAAAACCTCTTCTCAACCTCCTTTACTTAGTGATTCTGGCAAGACTACCAGCCCAAGCAAAGTAACTTTTTCTTCCAGAGACTTTGTTCGACCCAGCTGGAAGATATGAGTAAGAAAGAGCTCCCCGGAACAGCTGTTGCCTCCAAATCGAGTAGAATTCTCTGGAGAGAATATATTTTTAAAACATCCGTAAAATGATTGTGTGGCCATCTTAAGTACTTCACGTGTATTTTCTCTAAATCGCTCTTTTGTGCAGAACTGAGTCAATAAGGGACCTGCATGCATAGTTATCTATTTCGTCTCAATTTCACAAAACAATGTGCAATATGAATTCAGATGATGGATCTATAATCTATTAGGAAATGAAAGGAAATTCATCTTCAGGAGAAATGTGAATCAAGAGAAGATTCTAATTAGTTGCTATTTGGTTTTAATGGTGCTTTTTTTATCCCTAGAGTGAGTCAATCCTATTGTGCCCAAGACACTCTTATTCACTGGTCCCCTGCCCCTTCCAGGCCTGGAGCACTGTCCAGCAGAGATGAGACCCGACCCTCTCAGAGCTCATTAATGTGGAACCTGTGTCAGTTGGAGACAGAGCCCTGTTTAAACATAAAAGTTCCCTAAAACGTTGGTCTTACTGCTTCCAGTGTGCCTTTGATCAAAGACAATGAAGTAAAAAAATCAGAAATAGACTTCGGATATGGAAGTGAGAAATCTTCTCTTTCTAATCTCGATTAAACTAGAACTAAATGAGGGAAAAATGAAACTTTCATGGAGAAAGAGGCATAATTGCTCAGTTGTTATCAGCAACTTAACTGGAGGTTTACACTATTTATCTGATATGCATTACACATTTAGAAGAAACTGCTACATCAGGAATGGGGAACTTTTAATTTGACTAAATTCAATATTATTTATATGTGTTTGAAAGTTATAATTAGCATGTAATAATTAAAGTATATATTGAGCACTAGTTCATAGGAAATATTTCATTAGGGAGCAATAGAGTAGTTCATTAAAACATTAAGTTTTTCTTCTATTCTCCAAATGAGGTCTGCTTCTGCACTAAATAAAATGCAAATGTAAGTTTTACATCCATGCTACACAGATGGCTATTGAGTTAAAAAATGTCTGTTGAGTTTTTGCCATGTGTAGAATTCTATACTAGGCACTGGGATTATAATAATGAATGAAAAATAATTTCTTCACCAAAAGAGCCCAGTTCTAGTTGGCTTGGGTAAAGTTTCAAATAAACTAAGAAAAGGATACAGACAAATTAAGTGCAAGGCAAAGTTACATAAACAAATCAAGATGCATGGAAGAAAAAGCAGTTATTATTGATTGGTGATCATGGAAAGCTCTTGTTAAATTTCATAAAATATTCTTAAACAAGCAGCAAATGAGACATTTTTGGTTAATGGAACAGGTAAAACAAACGTGCAATTGTGAAAAATTCTTAATTTTTTCAGAGAATGCAGAATAGATGTGTACAGCGACAGCATACGGTCCACAGAAGGATGAAATAAGAAAAGGTTGGAATCAAAACCCAGCAATATCTGAATGCCATCCGAATAGTCTGGACTTAATCCTATATAAACTTGGAAAGCTATTTGAAGTAGACATTTGTCTAGTTATTGTCAAAAAGAGATTTTTAAGACTACATCTGAACTCATCATATGAAAAAAATGTAATCTGCCATGTTAGCTTTAAATAATGAAGTGTAAATAATTTTTTGGATATAGGTTTGGTCAGATATTTTCCTTCCTCTTAAAACTTCACACTGCACTTAATATTCTTTCCTGACATTTAAAATTAGTTATCTTCCCAAAAGAGATCAGAATGCCTTTGGCACAGCATTCCGTGGGATGTTTACATACACTTGGCACCTGTTCCTGTAAGCATTAAACTTACTCCGCAGCCTCTGTCTTTCCCAGTTTGTCTCACTGATATTTTTTTCCACCAAGAGGATATCCTACCCTTCATTTTCAGCATATCCTCAAAGAAAACAAATTTCCCAACCACATTCTCTAGTTAGCTGAAGTTTACTCTCCAAGAGTCCTGGTATTGGTCACTGGGATCTTTGGACTCCAACCATTCATCCCTTCTAATGACATCAACCCAGTAAAGGTATTGCCAGCCTGTCGTGCTCCCATCCCCGTGCCAGCCTCCGAATTAGAACCCCATACCAATGTTGCCGTCCTTGTTACCTATGAGCTAAGGGATCTCAGTCGCCTGCCATCCTACTGCATTTGTGCTTCCTGCCCAGATGCCGTGGCTAACTCTTACCCGACAGCATCCTTAACATCACTGTGGCCAGGAGAGTCCTCTGAGCCTAACATTGTGCACCATCTCTTGTCAACTCTTTAGTGCTCTCTCCTCTTGCTGTATTCCATTTATGTTAGAAACCATTGAACCTCCTATAAGAGTCCCTTATATAATAATCAGTGCAACTGTAGTCTATTAAGATATAGAAACTGGAAATTCTTTCACAGAACATGGACGAAGTATGAAATGATGCATTACGTGAGTTAACATGATACTCAAAGGCTGTTTAGTGTGTATGTAGGTGTGAAGAAATCAGAAGTTTAAAGGCTTCCTTGACTCAAAGAAAGCAGTCAGCATCTGCACTGTTATGTCCTAGAACAGCCTCTGTGCTGAGGTGACAGAGTTCTCCCGTGTCCTGTCACCACCTTGCTTCCCAGCAAGAGTTCAGATTGCAATAATCGCAGGAACATGCCTGGAATGCAAACAGGAAGACAAGGAAAACAGGTCAAATGATTGTTGATTGGTCTGCTGGCTAATCCCACAGCAACACAAAGGTCTCTCTCACTTTTTAGGGATCTAATGAATTTAGGCAAAAATAGAAGAAGCAAGGTCAAGAAGGCCAATATACTTGCAGGGGAAAAACAGAAGAACAACTGTTAAAAACTTTTCATATTAACTTTATACTGCTTGTAATGTTGCTAAATGCTGGTTTTAGAATTTTTTAAAATGTGCCATCTGTGCTAGACTAATCATGTTATAATTCCCAGACCTGGAGGTGGTGGGATTCCTCCCAAAGAGTGGCAGTGTCCTGGATTGTCTGTGTCTAATAAGCAATAAGCTCCTCAGACAGTATCAATGGTGGTGATGCTAGGAAGCACTGATACACCATTAAAAATATTAAAATATTAATTTATATTATAGGTTTCAGCTGATAGCTTCCTATGTTAGAGCTCCTATAACAAAATACTATATAGATAAGATGGATTACAGACAGCAGAAATTTATTTCCAACAGTTCAGTAGGCTGAAAAGTCCAGAGTCAAGGTGCTGGTAGATTTGGAGTCTGGTGAAGGCCACCTCCTTGCTCATAAACAGCCCTCTTCAAGGGAGGAAGGAGCACTCACAAGTCTTTTTTATAAGGTACTAATTCCATCCAAGAAGGCTGAGTCAGGTCATCACTTACCAAAGGCCCCACCTCCTAAGACCATCAAATTGAGAGTTAAAGATTTTAGTGTATAAATTTGGGAGGAAGATAAAAATGAGTCTACAGTACTTGTTTTTCAGATTTTTCTTTTAGAACCAGAATATGCTTTACAGATGAGTCCGTTTGGTGGATTGTTTTTAAGTCATAATTTCCACTTCTTAGGACAAAAGGAAGCAGATAATCTGAGTGACACTAGGACAATGAGAGAAATTACTGAGAAATATGCAAAAATCTGATGATGGAATAGATGTGTTATATTAGAGTTGTCTAGAGGAAGGGAATCAACAGAAAATACATGTCTGATTATGGAAAGGGACCTGGTAGGTAGTGCTCAGGATCAGAGGCAGGACAGTCCACAGACCCGCGGGATCCAGAACCAGAGCCATCCAGGGTGCTTTGCCAGCCCAGGGTGAAGACCTGGAAGCCCCCTGTAGAGTCGCCAGGAGGAGTCTGCGTTGTAAGGCTGAAGAAATTGGAGACCGATGTCCACATGCAATGGTTAACCCTGGAGCTCTTCCTAAATGGGGACCTTTCTTCTTCTTTCTTGCTTTTCCCCTCCGAGAGCCTATTGGTTGGTGCCATTCATACCCAGGGTGAGTTTTCTCCCTCAGTCTGCTGGCCTGAGTGTCAGTCACCCACAGACACACCCAGCCCCGTGCTCCCCTAATCTGCTAGGCATTTCTTAATCCATTCAAGTTGACATGCCATGATTAAAGATCACGTGAGGTTTGCAAGTATTTCCAGAAACCACAAAAAACGAGTTTTGCTCAGGGTAGTTGGTAAATCAGAAAATGTACATTTAACAGTTATTACAACAGTTAATGATTTGCACAAACAGAAAATCCAGACTATGTTGCAATAAATATCTCAATGTTGTGGCAAAACATAACAATATAAAAATGGAAATGACTCATAAAACTTTCAGAGGATCCTATTTGTTTACCTGTTTGATCTGACCAGTCCTGGGCATCAGGAAAGTTGAGAATAGTCATTAGAGTAAAAGGGAAAAGAGTTTAGTAAAAAATTATCCCTAGGCTATGTAAATTACCCTGAGCACCAGTTGAAGAATTCTGTTTGAGAATTGCCAGGTAAGACTTTAAGGACTGTAATACAACCTGAAAGTATGAGATATAGTCTTTTAGACTGTACTATATCAATGAGATATGAAAAAAGGAGAGCAATCTTCCCACTGATTGTACCTCTGGAATAGAAAAGAAGATTTTAAATCCTCTCCCTGAAAAAGCCCAGGAAATTACATAGATCATTCCCCATCATACCTTAACACTCCCAGGCAAGTGCAAACCCAGCACTCAATTTTTGGTGATCATCAGAGGGGCATTTAATGCCTGCCTAATTACATTATTTCAGCTTTTCACAGCCTTTGCTATAAGATAAATCTCTCATCTATGTAATTTAAATCATCCCCTTACAGCATTAACTTGTTTTTTCTTTACACTCCCTTAGTGGAGACAGAAAACATCTGGTCAACCCACCTCTCAATAGTATTTATGACTACGCTGTTTTCTTCAAAGTGTGAGGATTATAAGCAAAAGATTTTGGAGACCTCTACCTCAATTCAGGTTCCTTTCTTTCTGTTTTTTGACATAAATACCTGTGTAATGGAGCTGAATGGATAAACTTATACAAGATTGTTCTTCATCTGTATTTTGGTTCCATTGATCTAAGTCTTAATATATTAAGAAAGTGATTAAAAATACGAGCAATCTTTTGTGTTGATGTTTAAATTATTAATATTAAAAATTTTTAAAGGCCCGCAGTGTCCAAACATTAGGAAGTCAGACCATCTGTTGGACCCTTGAATTTCTTATAGGGTACAAAGAGTTTCTAGGCAAATTGTTTTTGTCATTTTGAAATCCAAAGAACAGATTGTCAGTCCTTAGCCTTACTCTCTTTTCATTCTCTTTCTCACACTGTACTCTCTCAGTCCTGGGTATTTCTCATTTCTTTTATTTTTTGTGATAATCTTGCTATTTTACTGTACTTCTTTATTACTTAAAAAGTCACTAATTTTTTGCTCTTAGACTTTTAAGAGAGGCTTACTTCTATAACCTTCTAATCTTGTAAAAATATTGCCAAAAACTAACATATTGTTAACCATTTAAAAATAAAATGATAATGCTGTTTGCAGCAATTAAGAAAAATCAGGGGCATGAAGTTAGGTCCATTAATTGTATCAGAGAATAAGCCCTGGCACTACCTTCAGCTTTCCTCTCTAGGAACATAGGCAGCTGGCTCTAATCTTTTTCACAAAGTGGGCATGGAGGTTTCACCCATTTCATTTGCCTTTCCCTGTACCCCTAATAAAATATATTTTCTGGGGGAAGTAAGAGGATCTTCACTTCCTTGGCATAATGGGACCATGTGAGTGGAGACTTGTTCCTTCATTTGGTCCTTGTAGTCCACTGAGTCTCAGATTGTCCAAGAAAGGTAAAAGGAAACCAGGTAAATGCACCTATCCATGGTCTACTTGGGGCTATCAGGGAGGCCAGTGTGGCTATGCTCAGTTAGTGTCTAAGGGTTCCAGCGTGACTTAGTGTGTGACAACAAGCCACCACCTGGGAGGGGTGCCTGTTAATGCTCCTGTCAATCAATGCTCCCTTGGACAATTTTCACTCAGTGTGAAATTGTAAATTAATGTGTGGTGGTTCTATTCTGATATCTTAATGAATGATAGCAAATAAATGGTGTGCTAAATTTTCTAAATAATATCCCTAACTAAACACAATAGGACGACATGCCGTCCTGGGAGATTTTTCACTCCTCCAAATGGTAATTTAGGAAATGAGCCATAAGCTCTATGTACACAAGTGTACCATAAAAAGCCCATTAACTAAGGTGCAAGTGAAATGGATCTGACTGCCATGTGTCTAGCATGCCATCTCGAAAGGTGCCACTTAATAGCATTCCTGACATCACCTTGAACCCCCAATGAGAAGGGAAAATGAGAAGAAGGGGAAGATCTTTTTCCTCCACATTTAGCAAATCAAGGGGCATTTTGTCTAAAGCAAAGCAAAGTCAGGATTGAAAAAAGCACCATGATATATGTTGGTCTTCTTCCAGAATCAGTGAGAGTGCTTGCCAGAAAGCAAGAAACAGTATCTGAAATGTTGGAAAGGCAGGAGCTGAGCCTGCCTTCATCTGCAGGGTTACTTGAGACGGGGATGAGGACCCCCTGAATGACTGGCAGGACTTGTTGCCCTGATCAGCTAAGGGTTGAGAACTCACTTGATATGCCTGGCATTTTATCCAGTGCCAGAAAGGCAGCATTTCTCCATGGCTGAGAATGTTTACGGTCTGCATAAGATAGCTAACCAAAGAATGGCTCTAAATGCAGTAAGGGGGTCTAATTTGCTTGACAGCAGGCACTGGCCCTAAGCCCAAGTCATGACTGCTGTGCTGGTCCTAGCAGAGTTCGGTCAGTTATCACTTATTATCTCTCCCACAGGTCACATGACACCTGGAAGGCATGGCACACAGCGCCCTCCCCGTCCGGGCAGTGCACACAAACTATGACTCCTGAACACCAGCAGTGCTGCTCAACCTGACACCACCGACCTGTGAGTGTGCTGTGCAGACAGCGCCCATCTGGTAGCAGGCCTGGGTCATTTTTTCTCTGAATCCTGAGTCTTTTGAGGTCACGCAGGAGTACAGAAAGTGAACCATCCAGAACAGGTCAAGAGGTGAAGGTATAGTTTGCAACCCTGTTCACATCTTCTGCCTTCTTTGTAAATAAGCGACAAGGTGGGGTTGTAGAAAGGAAGGCAGCCGCAGATAAAGATAGGAGCCAATCAAATATGGGTTTCTCTTGTCCCTCCTACTCTCCCCTGAAGAAAGAGGAACTGAAAGTACAAGGTTTTAATCTGAGAAACAGATGTTTAGGTCCTCCTAGTGAACAGACAATATCTTTGGGAGGTACACTCACTAATGGCTCAGAAATTCTCATTTTATGACCATGCCTTCTGTCTGGAGAAACCCATGACCCTGAATAATCACCTGTCTCACTCAGTATCGTGCATTGCATTCAGCACATACTGGAGGACCAGAACCTGTGGTAGGCTTTAGGGATACAATATGTTAGTCAGCTTTCCATCTCTGAGACAAAATAGCTGAGAAACAACTGAAGGGAAGGCATGTTTATGTTGGTGCATAGCTTCATGGATTTCAGCCCATAGCCTCTAGCTCTCTTGCTTTTGGGTTCATGGAGAGGCAGAAACATCAGGCAGAAAGGTGTGGCAGGGGAAAGCTGCTCACCTCATGGGAGCCAAGAAGCAGAGAGAGGAGGAAGAGGCAGAGAGGAAAAGGCCGTGGACCAGGTAGAGTCCCCCAGGATGCTCCCACGGTCCACTCCCTTCCCCTTGGTCCGACTTCCTGTTTCCCTGGCTTCCCAGTAATGCCCTCTCACTATGACCTCATTAATGGATTCATGCACTTGATGGAGTTAGGGCCCTCATGATTCAATCACTTCAGCTGGTACAAAAGCATTTAACACATGAATTTTGGGGGACATTTCAAATCCAATCCATAGCATAGCATTTTTAAGACATTAAGTAACAGATTAGCATAATCTTACAGAATCTGACATTAGAGATAAGTTAAAAGTAAAAGTTATTTTCTGTTTCACCATTTCCCCTCCTCCTTTCCTCTTGCACTGCCTGCCCCTCCTACTTCTCTCCTTCCTCCTCCTATTTTTCCTCCTCCTCCTCCTCTTGTTTTTCTTTTGGTTTTTGTTAAAAAAAATCTGAGATTAATTCAAGTTGTTCGAGGCTGTGATGACAGACTGAACCTTTATTCCATCAGCAGTGTGCTATAGGGTTAAGGGAGCCAATGTTAATTTTGAGGTAAATTTAGTTGCTTTTATTTTATTTTATTTGTGAAACATGTTCTAGCAGTCGCAGTCTTAGAATATTTGAAAGGGATCTTAGAGAATAATCCATCCACCTCTCAATTTAGAGAGTAAAAATCAAGAACCGGAGAGATTAACATTAAATTTTTAGTTAAAATGATGAATTACATGCATGTATTTGGTTATCCTAATAAAACCCGCAGACCGAGAAGATGGCCAAAGACAAAGAATGGAAGACACAAGGGCAAAGGCAGCAAGTGAGAAGGCCGCATGGTAACAGACTAAGGAAGGTTTAGAAAACGGTATTGTAAATTGACGGTGGGAAATGCAGAGAAGCAGCTAGATTTATAGCTCCAAGAGTCTGGGAGCTGAAGGACTGGTATTGGGCACCTCTTGGGTGCAGGTGATTGTTGGGGATACACACAAGAGGACAGCCCCCTGCCACCTTCACAGATAAAAATCAGAAAAATGAATATTATAAAGGGAACACTGGGAAAAGAGCCTGGAAATCTGCCTCATCTTGTGCTTTTGGAGAGGGAAGGAGGGAGGGAGGAGAGAGAGAGAGAGAGAGAGAGACTGATTCTTAATCATGTATTTGATGCTAGTAAAAACTGCCATATCTCATGGAACTGTGAATCATTACATAGAAATTAGAAAAGAAATTCTTGTTCAAATGCTTGCATATTGCTTGAAAAAATTTTGGCAGGGCATATTGATTTTTTCTTTTATTGAGTATTTATTTTGAGGCATTTTTTCTACATTACAAAACCCTTAGAAGATGTCTAATTTATGTCCTTACTGAGGGAATTTTGAAAATGAAGCAGCCCGACGTGACTTGTGATGATGTGTGAGCCACAAGTTTTCATGAAGTCAAAGGCCAGGTCTACCTTGAATCCCAGGTCTCTGGGTTGTAATTCTCTCTCAAAGAGGGGGAAGAAAACTGTTTCAAAACCAGTTTGTTTGACCCTCCCCCCAGAAAATATCAAACCTGAATGGAACAAAACCCTAGTGATTTACCAGATATTTAAAAAATAAGTGATGTATTTAATGTCCAGATAACCTAAGGATTATCTAAGGGGAAAATATTACCATCCTGACAAAACAATTATCCCACTGTACCACAACCACCGTCAGGTTCTGTAATTTCAAAGCAGAGCACACAGACAGCAAGGAGAGAGAGAGAAGATTAAAAAGTCAGGAGAGAGAGAAGCAGAAGCCAGATCACAAAGGGAGCTGCAGAGCACCCGTCTCCCTGAGAAGATGGGCCAACTGGAGGAGCCAACCCAGCAACCCAGCATTGTGAGCTGGACATGTGCGACACCCTTGTCATTCCAGCACTCTGGGAGGCTGAGGCAGGAGGATTCCAAGCTGGAGCCCTGACTGGGCAATATAGTCACTTAGCAAGACCTTGTCTCAAAATGAAAAAGAACTGGGCATGCAGCTCACTCAAGGCCAAGGCCCTGGGTTCAGTCCACAGGGAGCTGAGAGGGGGATTGAAATTGAGGAAACGCAGAAGGGAGGGAGAGAAATTTATGTGGGAGACGTGGGAGAGGGAATGAGGAGGGACAAGAATGCTTGTATGAAATAAGGATGCACTTGGGGACTCAAGCCAAATTCTAACAGTGTCACCTACACACATTGTGGCCCATTTTTGGTAGACTTCCCACTTTGTAACTGTATATTGTGAGCCCACAGGTAGCAAGCGCTCTGGATAGTCTCAGATTTCTGTCTGTCGTTCCGGTTTATTAATAGCATCTTCTGGATGAAGATAGTAAATTATGTGATCACAGAGCCCTTTCTGTCCCAGGACAGAAAATTGAAGTATCTTTGGAAGAATGAGCTGGAAAGTTGGAGTAGAGAACATATTGACAATAGCTTAAAAGGAATTCCATGGTTCCATTTGATAGAACCAAGAAATAAAATAATTAAGCATGAAGTTTCAAAAATTGCATGTTCTAAGAAAATACTCACATGATCTCACTTTGGGGCAAATTAAAAGTGCAGTGATAATGGTCTTTTCATAATTCTCAGAATCGTTATTCTTTCCCAAACTGTATTTTAGCCCAGAATACTACAAAATATTCCATAGAATTGTTACTTAAGGATAATATTTTTAAAAATTTTTTCAGCGCAGAATTTTAGTTCATGGTCATGACATAGAATAAAAGTCAATTTTTATTTATACTTTTTTCTCAAACATCATTGCTTGTTTGGTGTAAGATAACAGTCTTTATTGCTGCCACTTGTAAATCAAATGTGCTTATTCTCATAGCCCAGGATTAGCTAGAACAAAGGTTATCTCAAAAAGGCTGATTAAGGACAAAGCTCTAATTATATAATAATTAACACAGATAACCCTAAAAACTAAGATACACTTCATAGAATTATAATTCCTTAGACTCTGCTGCGAACTTTAGCCAGAATTCGGTCTGCTGTTGAAATGGCCACAGGGCAGTGACTAATTCATTCCGATTTACCTGGGATTTTCCCTATTCTGCAGCTGAGAGATCCAAGTCCAGGAAAATCTCTCAAGGCCTTGACAAACTAAGACTCTTGTTGATCAGACTTTGTAGCTCATCACATTACTGAAGAAGGATCAGTAAAACATCTCAGGGTTAAAAAAAGTTTTTCCAAATTCCAAATGTTAATAGATGTTCCAAAATTCGAAAGTCCATGTTTTCTTTGTTAATGTCTTGTCTGCAGTTTGTAGGGAGCATCAGAACCAGAGGTGCCCCAAATCCTTTTGGATAGGCATTTCTTAGTGCATGTTAGGGATACATAATAACTACGTCCATCTTGGAGAACTGGCATCTATGCATATCAAATCCTGATCATTGTTACCCCCCACACCCTTCTCCCTTCCCCCAATCCCGTCCTATCTCCACAGAGCCTACCTCCATTTCTTACAATTTCTCTTCTTATTTACTCTTTAAATTATTTATATTGTCACTTCATCATATTAGAGAAACCACTTGATATTTAACCTTCTGCATGTGATTTCACTTAGCCTTATGATCGCAAGGTGTATCTATGTGAGTCAAATGTATCCTTTATGCTGAGTATTACTCATGTATATTACATTTCCCATTCATTTATTCTCTTTATTTTTATTTGTATATGTTTGCGATACACAGTGACTACATTCATCTTGGGAATTAGCATCTTGCTCATTTTTACTACCTCCTTCCTTCCTCAGATGCCCTAATCTTTATAAAATACTATGCTTATGTAGTTACAAGTCTGGTCAAGCAAGAAAAAGCCAGAAATTTCCAGGCCAATTCTGAAGACTTAAAAGGTTGAGATAGTTTGGATAAGCTCTGGAGAAGCAGCCAAATTCTGGAAGCGGATCTGAACTTCCTCCAAGTTACAAACGTTTTGAGGTTTGCTTCTCCTTAGCCCCAGCCCCAGCCCCTGGAAGAGCTGACAGAAGTTCACAGCTTCACATGAGCAGTAATGAGTGTGAGATTGTTGGAGGCGCCAAGTCATGCTGTCCCCTCATTGTTTGGATAATAAAGTTCAGAAGTACTGAGGATAATCTCACTAGGCAGACAGAGAGCAACTTTTACTTATCATTCTCATATTCACTTCCTTTTCAGCTAATTAAACTTTAGTTCTTCACAGGAAATAAAATTTTGCAACAGTCCATAATAGTTTGGCTTGGTAATATTGTGTATCTCTTTCCCAGTTTGTCTGGAAAAACAGGAAAAGAGAGGTGCCAGTTTGAGGACTCAGAACAGCAAGTTATCTTGTAAATTAGCAGATTTTTTCACTGCACATGGCCAGGGTTAGCTTTGCCACCGGGTCAAAGAAGATGCCTGCCCGGGACCTCTGTGGGAAGCTGCAGGGAGAAAGGGAAGGCAGAAGGCACATGGGGAAAGCTTGGGAGGGGGCTCTTTAGCACCAGGAGGGAGCTAGTGGAATGTGTGCCCTGCAGGTTCCTATGCCGGGTGGGGCCTTAAACAGGCTTCCGGACTGTCTGGGTGAGGGGTACTGTGGGAGGAGGAGACTCTCCAGGGAGACCAGTTTCCAGGTTTTAGGTACATTTAAAACCTACAGAGCTTGTCTTTGTCCTTTCACCTTGGTGGCAAACCTGAATCTACAGTTGCATGTAGGTCTCAACTTGCTATTTCTTGTCCATTCAAAACATGATGAGTAGACAGGAGGACTGCTCTTACGGGGCTAGGTCCTTTGACAATGTCACACACAGCATTAAACATTTTATCTCCAAAACAACATGGAGAAATCTTTCTCCCAATACTTGTACATTTGTAAAGGACAACGAGAGTGGAGAAAGTAAACTAGATTGTCATATAATTAACACATTTGATCTATCACTTAGAATTTTACATATGGAATCTAGTAAGAATTAACAAATGTTCATACCAAATAACAAACTGCCAAGTAATGTGCTAATTAAGCAGATTTGGTGGAATGGTGGAATAAATATGTTAAAATTAGAAAGACACACAGCTGGACTTAATCCATTTCTTTATTCCCATGCTTTGGAAAATCCTGTGATTCCCTTCTCCTCAGTGGTTATATTATTCAAGCATAAGGATTTATTGTAATTTTTGGTGTATTATGTGGCAAAAATTTTTTTGTTGTTATTAATATTTATACTTAAAACAGTGGCATCTCAAAATATTGAAAACAATCTTACTTTGTGCAATAAATAAATTTTGGAAAAGTATGAAATCAGCTTACTGTAAATTAATAACAGATTGTTATATAAATGAAATTTTTAGGAAATTCTATTATAAACAAAATTTCCCCTCTTCACATGCCCTGTTATGTTACTTCCTAATGTTTTGTCTTTTTCTGATAAATCTAAACTTTTATGTATTGGACTTATTAAGAAGGAAAAAATTTTAAATGCACGCAAACTGGAGACATTATCATCTCATGAGAGATTTAAAAATAGTTTTTGTCATAAGAAAAGAATAGCCTTCATTTAAAAATTTTGACCTAAAAGCAGTGCTTAAAACCACAAGGTATTATTATCTCTGAATAAGAATGTGTAAGAATTTACAAATCTGGACTCTGTAACACACCAATGTGAATCAGTTTGTAAACCTGTGAAGTGAAACAGGACATTACACAAGAAAGATTAAGGCTGTAAGCAGGACCAATAGTAGAATGAGGCAATATACTTCAACAGCTATAATAATTAAGAATCAATGGTATTTTCATTTTAATGATAAATGAGCCATTGAAATGCTTGCAATATTAGATTTTTTACCAAATGCAAACATTCATGGGTTGTAGGCTACATGAACTAAGGATAGACTTTTAATACTAATAGCAACTTTAACTGTACTACTTCCGGTTAGAGTACTAAACCTTCTCTGAACAATAATGGAAATACAAAGGGAAGACTGCTTAACACCAGTTAATATATTCTTTCTTTTGTATTTAACGAAGTGCTTAGTGACAGGAATAAGAGTATAAAAGCAAGGATGGATATTAGAGGCCCCCTGCAAGTATCTCCTTTGGTTGAAAGGTCTAGTGATGGTGATGATGGTTGCTACAGCCAACAAATGGAGAAGCATGCATTTGCTTTCCTCATCTCCCTGTTGGTTTGATCTTCCAGGTGATCACTGACCCTTTGCAGTGCTCTGATTCAGACAGACATTCATGGGCAGAGCATGCTGCAGACACTTCTCTTACTAAATTTGTTTTCTTCCTGCAATTGCTGATTAAAAGTAATCTCAAAGTGTTAAGAGCCAACAATGGGTCCTCATTCCACTATCATTCCTTATAACAATCATGGTTGTGAAGACATTTGGGATAGAGGAAGAGGAATGGGAAGTAAAAGATTAGGAAGAGGAATGTTATTGTTCAGTTAAGCTTCAAAGCATGGTGTGAATAAGAGGTAGATAATCTTCTCCTTGTGTTAGAATCATTCAGTGTTAGAGCTGAAGAAAACAGAGATGTTATGTGTTTTAATCCATTCACTATAGAGGTGATGAAACCTAGGCCTAGAAAGTTAATCAGTTTTGTCTAGGGTCACAAAAAAGAAGTTAATGATTGAACAAGGACGAGACCCAGGTTTGTGAAACCCATTCCAGGGTGCTCTATGGGCCATTGGTGCCATTTTGTCTTTTTCAGGATTGCAATTTCCAGGAAAACTTCACCCTGGTTCAATTTTCCATACAGCTTTAACAAATTGAGATTACTGGTAACATTCAATGAAAATATACTTGTTACTGTATAATCAACACAGAAATATCCTTCCTTAGATATTGTCTCTCCCTGTGATAAGGCTAATAAAACAACAGTATTTATGATGTTAGATTATTGTTTGCACAAGATAATGACTATGAAGAATGATTTGTTATAATTATGATTCTTTATGTGATTAAATATTATTCATAATATGTATGTTTAGCTAATGATATATACTTGAATCATTTTTAAAATAGTCAATGCAGGTTAAAAAATATTCTCCCAAACATGTGTCAATGAGTCTCTCCTGTACATAAGTTAGAAAGCAAGCCTACTTCTTTCTCATTCTTTCTCGCTAGCTCTCTCTCTCCAGACTATATGGAAAGTTTATTCAGCTGGTTTTGATGTCTTCGACTCCTCTTTCTAGCCATCTGTTGGATTTTTTTTCTTTTATGAAAATAGACTGAACCTGTACACACAGTATTTGGATGTAGGAATTATTTTGACTTCTTGTTGATTGCATATGAAGAGGATTTAGACTTCAGACTTAATAAGCATATCAGAAATACTCGTTCTCACCATCCACCAGGCCATGGTGTGAATTTCGTGGGCCTGTTTTCTTTACCCTTTCTGTGCAGACAGCGTTATTCACTGTGAGCATCATTAAAGAACCAAGTGTCAATGAACCCAGCAGTGAACTGACAGTTACTTAAACAGCACATGATCCAAAGCTGTTTGAGGAATGCCAAATGCTTCTTTTTTCAACAAGTTCATTTCATCCAAGGGGGAAAAATCATTTCATTTAAAGATTTATATTTATGAACATGTTGTGAATGTTCTGGACGTTCCCTGGAATGCCTTATGAAAGATACAGATGCATTTCCAAGAATCGTGAAGCAAGCTTGCTGGCTAAGGAGAATTTTGGCGCTTTGGAGGCAGATCCAGGGATGGAAGGAGCCGGCCCAGCCCGGGAGAGGGACCCTGGTATCTTGACGGACGGGCCTGTGAGTCTCCACCTGGCAGTGCTCCGTGGTGCTCCCCTTTCTCTGACTGCTTCCTCTCAGTCCCTCCAGATGGGTAGTCCGAAGAGCCCAGCTGCTTGGGAAAGGAATCAGGACGGTCGTTCTCAGGAGCCCTTCCCAACTGTCCAGGTTGGAGCCAACCACCTGAAGGGCTTGTCAGCCAACAGCACTTCTCCTACTCTCTGCTGACCTGCTCTCTGGAGTTGGTTGAGAGGAGAAGGCCAAGAACAGCAGAAGGCCATCCCAGGGAGAGAGAGGGGTGGGCTCCAGGGAGGAGGGGTGAGAGAGAAGTCAGGCGTCTACAGCATACCTCCCTCTTCTTAGGGTCTGCATTGTTATCGATCGTGCAGTAAACATGAACAAGAAGTCACGGCGGGCTTTTCTTCTAATTGTAATTTCTAGATGTTATCTTTTATTTCCTGGCTTGATTGGCTTGCTGGGTTAAGACATGTGGTTTGGTAAAGAAAATAACTACCTGGTCCCTAGAAGGACATGGCGCGCAATCCCCGCCCCCGCCAGCAGGCATTTGTATTTAAATGGTGTGGATCTGTCTGCAAACTTGGCCAACTTCCTTCAACGTCATAAGGCTGGTCAGAAAAGTAAGAGAAACACGGTGAAAGACTGAGCACAATGCTAGGCACAAGCCCATGCAGAGGGGATATCTGAGGGCACGTCTTCCGGATAGCTGGTGACCTGGCTCGACTTACCCAAAAAGCAGCGCCTGAGCCAAGCTTGGCAAATGACCCAAGGAATAGGAGTGCGGAACTAGGAAAAGTGAGGCAGGGAAGGAAGGGAAGAAAAGTCCTGATTTCCTGATGGGAGTTTCTGAGGAACCTCGCAGAAGGAAGCTCCATCTTGCCCGAGGAGGAGTTTACTCCCGGATCTCTTCAAGGCCGAGGCTTGGGTCATGGGCTTGAAACTTTCTTGAACTTCCAGCCCGGTGCAACAGCCAACCACAAGGCAGCTGCAGAGGAGAGAGGTGCTGCGGCCAGAGCAGCGAGGTGGGGGACAGGACGCGTGCCCAGCAACGCGCTGCAGGACTCGGGCAGGACTGGGTCCCCGTCGCCCGTCGCCCGTTGCCCTCCTCTGGGCCTTCCAGTGCGCGGGACTCCGCCCTCCTCCAAGTCCCGGTGCACGGCGGTCCGCCCCGACACTCTCCTCTGTGTGCTCGATTTTGTATTTTAATTTTACCTGGAAAACAGAGTCAGTCAGGAGACCCACTCCTGATTTTTCCACCATCAAATCTAGGCCCTTAGATGCACCGGGACCTCGTACTCTGCCTGCCTTCTGCCTCAGGGGAAGAGCTCGCTCTCCCGCTCAGCCGACCCTCCTGACCCTCCCTCTCCTTGCCAGCACGCACGGCTTCCGCTTCCGGCTTCCCTGCCCCACTCACCCTGGAGGACTTCCCTCTTCTGCCCGCCTCTGCTCTCCTCCATTATTATTTCTTTCCCTTCTCTATGGGATCTTTCTCATCAGCATATAAACCTGTTGGAATATTTCCAAACATGATACTAAAACAATTCTCTCTCATCTTCACGACTCCATCTAGTTAGTGGCTCTTTTCTCTGCAGCCTTTTGTAACAAATCTCTGCTGAAAAACCTAATTGTACTTTTTGTTCACCCTTCTCTCCTCTTGAACACATTCCTTGGTTTTCAGCCCCAGCACTAAACTCAAATCATTCTTGCCACTAACGTTGGTCACCAAATCTAGTAGTTAATTTTCCATCTTTTTGCCCTTGACTTCTTTTTTTTTTAAATTTTATTTTATTGATACATTTTAGGTATACAATATGGTGACTTTCATCATTGGGAATTTGCACCTTTACATGATCTCTCTTGGTTCTTATTTTTCCCCCTTCCCCTGCCCTCCCGTCAACCCTTCCATCCCTCCCTATTTACAAAGACTTTGTTTCCATTTTTTCATTTTCTCATATTAATTCCATTTCCTTCTTTCCTTTCCCCTACCCCTCCCACCTCCCCTTCCCCTTTGCCCCCCTTGACTTCTTGATAATATTTGACGTAGTGAATCCACATGGTTGATCTGCCTGGCTTTGAAAGGTTTCTTTCTCTAAGTCTCTGGCCTTGCAGACACTAGAGTATCCATAGTTCCCTCCTTAAATAGCAAGTTTTCTTTACAGTCACTGCCCAAGTAACCCCACCCAGACACATGATTTAAATACCATCTCTCCGTTGGTGGTTCTTAAGTTCATATCTTCTATTCTGACTTCTCCTCAATCCTTTATCTCATATAATCAACTGCCTACTGAGTGTGTCTACTTGGCTATGTAATAGATGTCTCAAAGTTAACTAACCATCCAAAACAGAGCACTTGGATTTCCCCTCTTACCAATATGGATGTCCCCAAAGTTTGCAGAAAGTTTCACTCCCTTCCCGTGTTTGCAACAAAAATCCAGGGGATATTCTTGGATCCTCTCTGCAAGAGCTTCCCAAGTGAATTTTGTTGCTGCTTTTATTCTACAGGAGTACATTCTCCTCTCTGGACTCAAAATCTCCTAAAAATATAGTTCCAGTCATGTTACTGTCCTGCTGTAAACCACCCAGGGGCTTTGCAGCATGTTCAGATGAAGAACTTAGATCATATCTAAGTTCTGCGTCATCTGTTCCATACCTCGCGCTTTCCTGGACTTCAGCTGAGTGGGACCCTTACTCTTCTCTGAACACTGTCACCTGCCCTGAGTCCTTTGAATTTTCTCTGCCCTACATTTGGAATGCTGTTGACCCAGGTTTGAGACGTAAAAGGAAATCAGGAAGTAGTTATTGAGTGAAGGAATAGATCAAGACCTTAATTGAAAATATGGCTGATGCGGTATCACAGACAATCGCTTCCTTATGCGGGTAAACACATCAGAGTCCTACTCACATAAAAACCCATCCATTTAATGAAAGTCTTCAGATTTCTATAATGTAGAAAACAGAAAATATAGAGTTGCCTAAAATTTAAATGTTAGAAACATTTTCATTTTTTTTCCTTTTATGAATGATTAAATACAACCATGTATACTTCTTAGAAGCTTATGAAAAACACAGACTAAGTAGTTTTCTGTTCTCCAAAGCTACCTGAGGTCCTGCTCAGGCACTAGAACGTGCTTGCTCTCTGTTTAGTTCCCAACCGTGGCACTGGCTCCCCTTCCACCCCTTTCCCTACATCTAGGTTTTGTAGCAAATGCTCAGCCCCGTGTGGCCACTCACAATCCTTTGCCCACCTACTCTCCTGGTGCCTGCAAACCTTCATTGGTCTCTTCTGTCTGGAATGATAAGATCCAAGCTCCAAAGGTATTATTGTGGAAAGAGAAACCAAGATTTCTGTCCTGCCTCCTTTCTAGGCCATTCGAACCAGCAAAGCCTCTAGTTTGGTCTCATCCTCTATATTCATCTTTCCTTCAGAGGCTTAATGAGGAAAGATAACTACAACTGCAAGCCTGTTGCTCTCTACTCCACTGTCCATGAACACCTGTCTCCACCTGTTGGCGTCCAGCTTCAGGTGACTACGACTACAGCTATCTGGGCTGTAGCCACCATTCTGCCTGTACACCAACCTGGGCACACATTGCAAACTCTGTAGGATAAAGTCATTAGACAGGCAGCCAAGCTTGCTGCGCTGGCCATTGATACCTGGAATGTTTTATGACTTTGAACGTGTTAATAGATTGTCAGAAAGGCCAAGTACATTCTGGTTGGTCATGGCCCACCTCGGTCTAGCTTAGTATATAAATCCTTTCCTCCTGCCTTGTGCTGTGGAGTTCCTCCTCTCTTCCTGTAATTGAAGACAACCTTCTGTCCAGGGTCACTAATAGATGGCATTTAGTGTAATCTTGTATCTGTATACTTCTCTCTTTAATCTCACAGCACTTCTGCCTTTTTGGCCAGTTCCCATACATCTTGACCAAGTTTTTGAGAAACTCTACCCCATTTTGGCATAGATTACATTGTCTCACACCCAGTCCCTAATTCACTGTGACATGAAGAGGTAGGCACTCTGAAAGTGCAATAGCTCTATTAACAGAAATAGGATAAATTTCAAAGATTCCATTTATTCTTCGTTTATTTGCTCATTTCTGTATTGGAAGAAATGTGTTCTGGCACTTTGTGTGAGGCACTGTGCTGAGCCCAGAATACAGAGAACTAAATGGTCCCTGCCATTGGAGCTTGAGCTATAGAAGATGAAATGTATATTAGTCAAATAACTTTAATTGTATACTTATATGGCCTATAGGAAAGAACTGATACTCTATATCAGATAAGCCTGATTTAGAATGAGCAAGAAATCATTAAGAATGGGAGGGCTGCTATGAAGGTCAAAGAAGAACAGAGCCAGAGGAAAACAGACCTTCTAAAAGTGAAGTGAGAAATTATACTGAAACATTAATTACTCTTTGGAAAGAGATAGAAACTAATGGTAGAAAATGCAAACTCCATTAGCTTCTAAACAAAGCCACATTTCAACAGTAAGTAGAAAAATAACAGATAATACATATATATTTTTACAACTCTCTCTTCTACATTATGTAATTTTCTTCCTGAAGTACTTTCAAATAATATCATGAAATTTTTGAATGGAAAGCTAATGTATATGTCAACTATATAATAAACACTATACTTGAAGTTTAACCTTGGCTGGTTTTTTGCGGGGAGGGGTTTAGTTTTTTTTTGGTACCGAAGATCAACTCGGGAGGTTGTGCTTGCGAGGCAGGTGGCAGCACAACTGAGCTAAAGTTTAAGCTTGGTTTTACCACCAATATGCAAAAATATTTATCTTTCACTTTCACTTTTTTAGATTAAGTAATCTCATATTAATTCCACTCCCTGCTTTTAATGTGAGAAAATGAAAAAACGGAAACAAAGTCTTTGGAAATCGGGAGGGATGGAAGTGTTGAAGGGAGGACAGGGGAATGGGGAGAAAATAAGAGCCAAGAGAAATTATGTAAAGGTGCAAATTTCCAATGATGAATATAGTTATATTGCATACCCAAAATGAATCAATAAAATTAATTTTTTAAAAATAGATTAAGTAATCTCTAGTTATATTCAGGTAATACATTCAAAATTTTTTACAAGTTTCCATCATAATTTGTGTACTCAATAAAAATCTTGGCAGTAAACTTATTCCAATTTTTCCCAATTCTCTATGACCAGGAAGGTTTTCTTGCTGTTGGAGTAGGTGTTTTAAATGTGGGCTTTTTTTAAATGAATACCAATAATGGGTAAATAGGCTGGCTATGCTAAGATGATTCGTTTCTGCTGTGCAATGTGCCTAATTTAGGGATGTATACATGTGGACAGCGGAAAGAACTCGTATAATTGCTTCAGAAGGGAAATTTCTTAAAACACTAATCCAGGTAGTGATTTAAATGTTCACTCCTAACATACAGAAACGTGAATTCGAAGGGGTGGTTACCTTAGAGGCTTTGCCTCCATGGACCATTCCATTGTTTTGAGAGTTCTGAGAACCTGATGTCACCTCCACTACAGACATCAGTGTCACTAGACCAGAACGTAAGCAGGGAAAATCCAATCCCAAATTGTGTAAATGGAGAGTTGGCCCAGAAAAGTGGACTTTATGTGAGTCAATAGATGGGAAAAAAAAGTAAGCAGCAAAAGCAAAAGAGCTGTTGATAAAATATGGGGCACAAATTGTTAAGGAGGTGATCAGAATCAGAAACAAGAGGAACTCAACGTTGGGAAAAAACCCAAAAGTACGCAGTGGGGAAGTAAAAGCTCCTGTGTAGCAAGGGAAACAATCAACAAATGAAAAGGCAATCCAGAGAGAAAATATTAATAAACCATGTGTCTGATAAGGTGTACTATCCAAACTATCTGAGGTACTCACACGACATAATAGCAAAACAACAAATAATCTGATTTTATACACTGTGCAAAAGACTTTTGTAAATGTTTTTCCAAAGAAATCATAAAAATGGTCAGCAGCCATATAAAGCATCACTAAATAGGGAAATGCAAACCCAAACCACAGTGATGTCACCTCATCCCCCTTCAGAATGACTAGAAAGACTGGGATAAAGAAAAATGTTAGCAAAGGTGTGGAGGGAAGGGACCCTTGTATTCTGTTGATGGAAAGGTAGATTAGTATGCAGGTAGATTAAGGAAAATACTGTGGAAATTTCTCAAAAAATTAAAATAGAACTACTGTATGATCCAGCGGTCCCACTTGTGGTCATAAATACAAAGGAAATGAAGTTAGATTCATGAAGCTATATCTTCACCCCCACATTCATTGTAGCATTATTTCCAATAGCCAAGATATACGTGACCATTGATGGATAGATAAAGGAAATGTGAAATTATCCAGGAGAGTATGACTCAGCTATAAAACAGGACCTCCTACCATTTGGGACAATGTGAATGAAGCTGGACATTATGCAAACATGGCAGACAAGACAAATACTACATGATCTCACTTTTACATGGAATCTTAAAAAATGCTGAACTCATAAAAGCACAGAGTAGTCTAACAATGGCCAGAAGCAGTTGGTCAAAAGGTACAAACTTAATTATAAGAAGAATAAATTCTGAGATTCTAATGTACATCATGGTGTCCACTAAAAAAAAAAGAAAAGTACTTAATGCCTGTTCAAGGTCAGAGGACAGAGCAGGTGATGTGAACCCTTGTAATTCCACTGGGATCATGCTGTCCTTTCTCTGCTTTGGGTCGACCTGTCACTATTAGGAATGGCAGAACTTTATAGCAGTGCTTAGGTCATTCATCACAGCCAAAGCCGAGCTGGGCTTCTGTTAAGGTGACCATGGGCCAGGTGACCTGATGACCTGGTGGTCTCCATACTGTTCAGGCACTGTGAGTGTAAAAGGAAGCTCAACCCTTCCTGTCCAGAGTAACGATGACCTCTATTTTCATCAGTCAAGGCGGTTGGTTACACCTTCTTTTTTGCAGTACATAACATAAAGAAAAAATTTTAATTGAGAAACATTTAAATGGACTTTGGCTTTATTCTGCTTTGCTCTTAGCAACTACACCGGAATCGGCTCTGATTTAGTGACTCTCCACCACTTCTTCACCACAAACTCTTCCACAGTGAAAATTCTAGCCAGCTGCCCACTAAGATTATCACCATATTCAGCTCAGTTGTCTCTCTGATATTTGCAAAAATGTACATACTACCTGAAAGTCATCTTCAGGCTGCCACAAGTGTCTAGCTAATTATGGCTGGTGATATCTGTAAACTATGTGATTCAGGGAAAATGTTTCAAATGTCACCTGCACAAGATTAAATTTACAGTCCTGCTCTTTTCTCTGGCAGAGCTCCCGTGGCACCTTGTCCTCTCTGCCAGTTTGGCCCCTCTTAGAAAAGAAGGGGAGTTCATCACTTGTGCTGCTCTTCTTCCTCAAAATGAGGTGTAAGGTATTAGAGACACGCCTGGGACATGCGACAAGCGTGGAGTGTCCTCGGGACTCTGCTGATTTCTAGCAAATGCGCGTTGCTCTCCTGTTGATCTGGGACCATTACTTTTGGGGAACAATAGTATACTAATTTCCTAACTTTCTTCTCAAAGTGTGGATGGCCTCAGATTCTATTCCAAGCATTTTTTCTTTATCTCATTCTAGGAAGTTTTAGATTAGCTGAAAATATGTGTAAACAACTTTGAAGATTTTTTTTCAGTAATTAGTGTGATTTTTTGCACTCTGTTCCACTGGTTGGAGATACTAAGTCTGCTGAGATCTGTGAGTTGTTAGAAGCTAATCTTATCCATAATTTCTTCATGTCATTTTAAAAAGAAGTTTCATATTAGAAAATGAACTAAATAATATAAATAGTCTTTCTTACAAGTTGATTTAATGAGAAAACCATCTATGCTACATCCTTCATTTGTGAAATATTTCAGTTTATAGAAGTTTTTATTCCATTTCTGTTGAGTTTTTTAAAATAAAAAATAAGTTATCCTTTAGAAGTATTTTGGAAGCAGACTGTTGTCTGTGTGTTTGAACAATCAGCATACACCTACCGTGTTTGCAAGGCTTACGATATGTCAACTTCTCCCACACTTCAGAATTATACGTTTAGAAAAATGGGTAAGATTCTGGAACTTTTATGTGAATATGTAATAAGCAAGAAATAGCTTATTTAAGAAATACCTTCTTATTTAGGATTTAACTAAAGCCACAGGTGCTTTGTTCTGCTGCTTCTTGCCACATTGATTGACCCAATTAATTTCTAAAAGTGTGTGGTTCTAACAGCAGGGATTAAACCAGGCATTCTTAAACTAAGTCTTCTAGTCAGGCTCTTTTATTTTATTTTTTTAGGGGGAGAAAAGTAGAGGCCTGGGAATGAAATTCACGTTGCTCTGGGGATGGACTTTTCCCCTGAAACAATTTCACATAAGCCTACTTTATTAAAACTCACACACACACCCATACACACCCCTGATTTAATTCCCACTAAAGTAATCATGGGGAGACTCAGGAATGGGTGGTCCTGAGGGTCACAGAACCCCGGGAGCCACAGCGGAGAACTAGCATGGCACATGACCAGATGTGCTCTGTCTCTCTCCACAGCCCCGAGCACACCTTCCCTCCCCTCCCCTCACTGTCCCCCAGCACCATACCACCATGTCCCGTAGAATTTCCTCCGACAGTTCATTATGGCACTAAGTTTCCAAGTTTCTAGAGAAAAATAATTTTTTATATCCTCCATTTCCCACAGCAGATCTGACCAAAGCATTTATTAATCACACACTTGAATCTTTTATGGGACCACACAGAACATTTCTCCCGAGACCTTGCCACTAGTCTGTCCTCCCCACATTCTCCAAAGTGATGGACTAATCTGATTTACCTTACACTTTGAACTTCTTCTTCCTTTTACTATCTACCTTCCTGAGGTCTTTCCTTCATTACGATGACTTTCTTTTCCTAGTTAGTAACATGCTGTGGAAGACCTTGCTAGTGTGACCTTATGTGGAGGACCAGGGTCACGCAAAACAGCAGAACTAAGATTCCAAGATGGGAATCAGGTATGGGTATCAGCGGAGTGGCTGGAAAGGTGCCACCAACTTAGGACATCTCCCACTTTGCCAGGGCAAGGTAGAAGGCAGTTAGAAACTCAGTGGTGAGTCCAGGACTGGAAGACATGTATGTATCAGAGAGCTAAATAGAAGTGGGTCAGAAGGTCAGTACCTGGCCACAAGTCAAATCAGAAGCCACAAGCTACCAATACCATAGCAGCATGGAGACTGTAGTAATGACTACCCGAGACAGGAACTCTTGGAGTCTGAGCCAGTCTCAGGCTCTGACCCTACCAGAATCTGCCAGTGTGAATAAAAGAGTCAGTGTCAATAAATGTGAGAAAGCTGGCAAACTGGGTAAGAGGACTTAAAACAGGGATGTGGTTCTGTGTCCTTGCTCCCTTCTTCCCCTACTTACAACTCTCCCAGCTCATCTAAATGGGTAAAACCCACAATTCTGTTTTCACTCAACACCCTGCCACTACCAGTTGCCTCCTTGTGTATGTATGATGAAAATGTGTTAATATTTAGGTTTATGTCATTAAAATGAATATTTCTATACTTCCATAGATTTTTCTCTACTGGAGAGAAATGTTTTCAGGAGAACTGTTTCTAAGCTATTTTTATAATTCCTAGACTAGAGATTACAGAATAGCTAATAGCAGTACCATCTCCTCAGAACCGTCCTTGGACCACCATTGTGTGAGGAAGGCACAATTTCGTGCTGAGCACTGAATTTCTCTGCCTTCTTCACAACACAGCTCTTCAGGAAGTTACAAGCAATTTGACTGAAGAAGCTATTGAGCTGACACATCCACTACCTTGGCTCATCCTCTGTCACAACTGGGGAAATTCAATATTCTCAGTGATGGCATTGGCCTAAGGGTCTGGGAGGAAATTACTTTACTTCTCTAGCAGAGGGATAGCCAGATCAATTGGGTGAAGCTAAAGCAACATAAATACAGACATATTTAGCTTGGCTTTGAAAATGTGCACCATGGCTTCTCTGGAATACATGCAAACAGTTTAAGGGTGAATGTTGCCAACGAATCGAACCCTCAGAAAAAAAATTTTTCTGTTCCTCTCTAAGTGGGAAAGTGTTTAATCCTCTTTGCAAACACAGTCCTTGTTCTCAACTTAGCAGGACTGCCTACTGGGTTGAATTCTATACAGAGGTTTTTCTGACATAGACCACTCTCCCCTAGGAACAGGACCAAGACTGTTAATTTTGTGGAGAACCATAGGTCAGATTGAAACCTGTATCTCTGGCAAAAAGCCAATTCTTTATTCACCATGTCATTCAACCTTTCTTCCCGTGCTATATAATTACAACACCAAGGGCCCAGCATGTGATTTCAGCCCAAGAAAAAGGGGACATAAAAATCCAATCCAGGCGTATGACAGACAAGAGACTATCAGTGCCTATTTTAAAAAACACAGAGACTAGAATGAAAGAGAAATTAGTTAAATGCAGTTTAGGGCACAGACTTTTAGTAGAGTTAAGTCACTGTAAACTATCTGGCTGCAACACCCGGGAGGGAAAGCATTCCAGAGGGGGTGTGTGTGTGTGTGTGTGCGCACCTATTCTCTGGCTATGTTTGGAGTGGCTTCCAGAGGTTAGTGGAGGGCAGAAGGGAGAAGGTACATGCAGTGATAGGGTTTCCCATGAATGCCTCATTGTTTGGGTACCATATCTTCCTGTAGGTGGCAGCACTAACAAGCCAGGGGTCAGAGAGGAAGGGTTTAGCTTTAGGTCCTGAAAAGGAATTTTTAATTCCGTGAATATAGGGAGAAATTAAAACCTGTTTTACCCTCATAATTGTCTCTCCATGCTGAAAGCCTTTCAAGTAGCTGACCTGTTGCTCTAATGAAAAGACATCTCACACACACACACACACACACTCTCAGAGCCATCTTTCTTATTCAAGGAAAATAGAAGTTGAGTAACTTGGGATCACTAGCTACATGAGAGAGATGTAGAATAGTTCATGTTCTCTGTATGTTGGAAAATAAAATGTGTCACTTCTCATGGATGAGCAGGAAGAAAGAATTTAACCCAGACTTTTTATTTATTTCAGTCACACAAGCCGTCATGGTAGAGTTAAGCAATTGAAGGTAGAATTTAAAGCCCCAATTTACGAGAGGAGCATGAATAATTTCATGTATGATTTATTATCTTAGTAAGTACTGAAGATATTACTGAACTGGTAATGAGGATAACAACATAAAACATAAATCCAACCAACCAAGCAATAACAAAGAAACACTCGGGTTTTATAGTTAATTTAATGAATTCATTTTATAATGAATTTAACAGATACTGCCTGCTGACAAAAAATATTAAAAATGAGCATGTTGAGAATTTGGTTTCGTAAAATATGATTATTACTCATCACAAAATTCTAAATCCGTAATCCTAGCTGTGAAATTGATTTAATATTTTATAGTATGTTCTCTTATATAATCTCTAATTTTCAAAATCTGTCTTTGGGTTTGTTTTGTTTCCCCGAATAGATGGTAAACTCTAAATGATTGTACGGTCTTATCTTCAACAGCAACAGCAGCAGTGTTGCTACAAGTTTTTAAATGGTGTCTACATGAAATTTAATTTGTGGTGATGCTCCCAGCAAATAGAAGGACGGTGTATTAGTCAGCTTCACATTACTGTAATGAAGTATCTGGCACAGGCTCCTTATGAAGGAGAGAGGGTTCTTTTAGCTCATGGCTCTGGAGGTTCAAGCTGAAGATTGGGCAGCCCAGTTCGGTTGGGTCTCTGGTGACGATACCATATCTTGCCTAAACATATGTTGGAACAAGCATTCACTTCTTAGGCAGGAAGAAGAGACTGGGGTCCTGGTCCCTTTCCAGGAAATGCCCAAATTCCTTAGGGTCTCCCACTAGATTCCAACACCTCCCAAAACAACCACTCTGGGCACCAAACATTTACTCAGGGTCTTTGAGAAATCCGATCCGTCTTCAAACTGTAAAGATGATACTTTCTCCATCTTTCAGATTGAGAAGCTGAAGATTTAAAAGTTGACCAAAAAGTTGTGCATGGTGGTACATGCCTGTAATCCCAACCGTCTGGGAGGCTGAGGCAGAAGGGTCCCAAGTCCAAGCCAGGCAATTTCAACCTAGAAAGACCCTATCACAATTGTCTTTTTAGAAGGCAGGAGAAGGAGGGTGGAGTGGGAGATGTAGCTCGTGAGGAGGCTCTGGCTTAAATCACCAATGAAAAAAAATAATTTAAGCAACTTACCCAACTGTTCAGCTAAGGGCTCGTGCTAGACTGTGGATCCCAGCGTTTGTTTACAATCAGTGCTCTTTTCCATTTTGCTCGTCCCTGCTCCTGGTAATTCCCATTGCCAAGCAAACTGGAAGTGCTTAACCAAGCTGATGGATTCCATTACTTTGATTTCATTACTCTAGATGATTCTGGTTAAACAGTTTCCCCTTCTCTCGCTCTAATTGTTTTTATTTGCAAACATGGGAAGGGGAAATAACTACAGTATTTTCTCCTCAGATAACTAAGGTAGTAATGCTATTCTCTGCTGAAAAGAGGCATTCTGGAAGGAAGGTACAGAGTCTGTCACCACCTTCCACATTTAAAGCAGGAGAGATTTCCTTGGAAAATTTATGCTTATGCTTTCCTTATTAAAGGATATTACTTCGTTTAATCTTTTGAATGACTTTTTCTCACCTTGTAAATGGGAGTCATCGATGGCTCAGAATTACTCAGAGAAGTTTACTTTCCATATGAGTTGACTAATCACTCTGTAGCTTCCACCAAGGAAAGAAATTCCTTGGATTTCCATGTCACCCTGACCAGAATAAAAGAACAGTATACTACCCATAGGAACTAGGTTGATATATTTTCAATCTGTAAGAATTTTAGGCTGCATACCCTTGAAGGAAGCATTTTTGTGGTATTTCTTCTGGAAAGCCCTCAAGAGCAAGCAATGTGGTAATATTTTTCATTGAAATGCTGCATTTTTTTCTTCCAGCGGTGGCAGAAGGAAACCATGAGAAAGTCTGCTTTCTGAAAGGGCATCTCTTCTGCTTGGCACCATTTCTGAGGGAACTTGGTGCAGGAGGTGGAGCTTAATAAGGGGACTTTGCCCTTGCCAGGGCTGTGGACTATGAGTCAGAAGAGTCATACAGACATTAATTAATTAATCCTCCCAACACCTGGGTAGGGTAGGTAAATGATACAGCTGAGATCCAGTATTCAGTGCAGAGCTGCAACCTTAGAGACAGCTACAGAGCCCTCGACCATTAAACTAGTTTTGTGCTACAGAAGAAAGCTTGTTTTCTTACTGTTTGGCTGGAGCAAGTGCAGGGTTAGGTACTTGAGCTGTGTTAACATCTTTATAGATACCTCCTGACAACCTGCAAGGAATTTATTATCTCTACCTTACATAAGGGCCAAAGACCCCAAGGTGCTAAAATTCAGATGCTCTGGAGGAAGTCCTGTATGTCACCCTGCAAGTCTGTAACTCTGGCTCTGAAAAATTGTTTCCATGATATCTATTATGATGTCTCACTGATTATGCTAGTTTTCCTGTTTTGAAATCAGGGAGCTTTCCTGCCACCTCCTCGCGGTGATTTCTGCTACTTGGCCCCACTGACATCTCTCTCATCCTTTTGGAAGGTGATTGAATCATGAACAGGCTCACCAGTGGATTAATCCATTACACAGTTGTTCTATTGGGCAAGATTGTTCAAATTACTTCAGACATGATGAGGAAGGTAACTTTATTATTTTGTACATATTTTTATGCAACTTACCAAGTTTTCTAGGGTTCAACCTCAGTTCGTTGGCCCAAAACAATTCTTTTTATTGATCATGAGCTCTTTAAACCAAAGAACAAAATCACTGATTTAAATTCCAAGAATTTAGCACTGTATTTGGCATTGTATTAGTTAAAATAGATTTGATAAGCTATCAAAAGCTGAGAACCTCCTTACTATTGAATATCCTGATGTTGTTCACTGGTAATCTATGTAATAACTTTTGCAAGCTAGGTAAATTTTGGAATTTTCACAATAATTATAAAGCTACTTTTCAGTTCAGCCTGTCATAGTATTAGTAAATGTTGGGCCAGGGATTTAGCTCAGTGGTTCTGCTGCCTGCCGTGCAAGCACGAGGTACTGAGTTTGATCCCCAGTACCAAAAATAAATAAATAAATAAATAAATAAATAAATAAAATAAGTGTTGCCAAAATGTCACTATCATTTGGAGTATGGAGAAGTACAGTAATACACTCTCACACTGGTTCATGAAAGCAGTGTGGAGCTTAAAGGAAAGAAAAGAACAGACAAAGTTGGGTTATAAAAATGAAAAATCTCAATTCATTGGCATGCCTTGTCTTTATTATAATTACAAAATATTTCAGAGATTGATACAAATAAAGTAAAAATGCTGCTAAGAGTATTATATTGAAATAAAGAATATTATATTGCTTTCTCTAAAACTAATATAAATTACAAATGTATCAGTCAGCTCTCCCCTTTCTGTGACAAAATACTTGACATGCTCAACTCAGAGAAGAAAAGGTTTTTGTTGGCTCAGAGTTCCAGAGGTTTCAACCCACAGCCAGCTGGCAGAAGAGCACGATGAAGGAAAGCTGCTCAACCATGGGAGCTGGGAAACAGAAAGCTGGAGCGAAGCACAGCCTCCAGAGGAAGCCGTCAGTGACCTAGACCCTCTCACAGGGCCCTAGACCCTAACAGCACTTGCAGGTATGAATGTATCCATGGATGCATACACTGACAAGCATGGCGCTCCATGACCCGGTGACCATCTAGGAGCCCCATGAACACATAAGACTTTTGAGGGCTATTTTAGATCTAAACCAATAGACATATAATTTCATCTTAGAAATATAAAGTATAGGAGTTTGTACTTCAAACTCAGCATCTGGAATGTTTTTACTAAAATACGAATCAGACAAAATTAATTCCTCCTTCAACATTTTGTATTGGCTTCCATTGTCATTATGTCTAGAATGGAGACAAAAACCTTAGGATGGACTAGAATGTGTCCCTTTTCTTCAGGCCTGTTGCTTGCCATACTTTATCACACTGTCTGCCTTGGAAAAGGCCTCTGGGCCTTTGCATGTTCTTGTGTCTCTTGACGGAATTGCTCCTTCCTCAGTCCCTGGTTTCCTCCTCCTTTGCTCACCTGCCTGCTTCAGTGCTCTCTCCTCTGCTGCTCTGGCCCATCTCCTGAGCCCTGTGTGCAGTGATCAGTCTCTATGCCTCGCCTTTTGTCATTGTACCTGTCACTTTATTACGTATTTATAAATTCATGTCTGTTGCTTCCTACTCTCTGGTCTCTGCAGGTGGAGAATTTTGTCTGTCTTTTTCATCTCTGTATCCCAATGCTAGAGGCCATAGCACACTCTTGTAAATGAAAGAAAGAATGAATTGCTTCTTAACTTCATAGCACACAGAAATTACTAAAACTCATGACATTTCAGGAAACTCTATTTGGATGAAGATACTTGATATTTTTCAATGTATCAGAATCTCCATATCATAAAAATGGTGCTTTTGAAAATGAAATCCAATATATCACTTCTTATGAATGATCCTTATGATGATCAAGTATTTTTTGTTTGTTTCTCTTCATGGATATTATAACCCCAATAATACGTTGAACAAAATAAAAAGGCTATGGCATTCTGCTGATTTCCTAATTTGCTAAGTGTTACTAAAAATACAATCTTTGACACTGAGAAAATGCTTCTAGGACCAATCACAAATCCTCAGAGGAAAAGAAAAATGTGAGTAACTAGTCTTGGGAAAAGGACCAAAAACACAATTAGATTTAGCACTCTGCTTGTCATTGCTGTGTGAAGGAAAACTTCTACACTGGGACCCCACCCCACTAAGATGTAAGGAAAAGTGATATATTACTAAGATGAAGTACCTTACCTAAAGTTGAAAAATAAATGTTTACCTTAGTTGATCTTGATCATTTTGTTAGATCAAGTGAGTCTGTAGGAATGGAACTTTCTAAGAAACACTTTTGGGTATCTCTATTTTGAATGTCATAAAAGTACAATTTGGGCAGTGTAATAGGCTTCAGTGGGATCTGTCTCCTTAGCACAGATGGTGGTTTGGTGATCTGCCATTTCTCTGGAAATGAGAACTTTGCTGAGATTCTCAGTTCCTGTTCCACATTGAACCCCCTTCCTAACTGACATGAAAGTTCTCCCAATGCTAAATTTCTGAAAGCACTTGGTCAGAAAATGTGATAGGTATGAGGCATTTGATTTAGAGGTTGGATTTGAAAATATATGCATTGGCATTACAAAATTCAACACTAGATATACCATTTTTGGAATAAGGTTATACCACATTACACAGCAGTTAGTAAATTATGGGGGAACAGATGACAGGTGACCACTTTAAGTTTTACGACACAACACCTTAAGTACATAGTCTTCCTAAGGTAATCTCATTTTTGCAATTCTATCAACCCATTGCAAAATTTGATTAGCAACTTGAAAGACACTGCACCCCCCAAAATTTGGGGAGCTAAAGAAATAGAACTAATATTCAGGTATGTCTGGGAAACTATTTTCAATACATGCAAAATTTACATTAAGGTGCCTTGAGACAATGTTAAGTGAAATAACTCAGGCGCACAGCTTAAATACCACATGGTTTCTCTTACATGAGAAACCCAAATTATAAATACAGAGCAAAATAAAAAATGGATAATAGGAAGTAGGAGGATAGGTTTTTCTTAACTGAGGAGGGCATGGAAAGATGGAGGGAGGGGGCAGGAGGCTTGGCAAGAGGATGAAACAGGAATGAAGATGTGTTAAGTACGTGTACCAGCTCCACACAAGGAATGGGAACATTATATACTGCACACATGGGCTACAGAAAAAGACCACTCAAGATGCTAAAAATATATATATATAACCCCTGGGAGAAAAAAAGATGCTATGAAGGATTTAGATGAAGAAGTAGCTGCTGGCTCCGTGGTCTTTATTTTGCTAGTGAGATGTATCCTCACATAGAAGGCAACATGAATAATGCCTAGATTGTAGAGCATGCCATGGAAGGGACAGCTTGATATCTTCACTGAGTCTATGTATATTTCATGAATTGAAGCAGATACACATGAGCAGTCTTTATCCTTATTTTTGCTGTGAACCTTACTGGCAGTCTCACAACTGCCATACAAACTTCAAAATAATGGCATGCACAAGTAATATTTCATGATACCTGCAACAAACAAAATCTACCTTAAAATATCTGTGATGTACCAATTCATAATTGAAGAAAACACCAAGTTTCAGTTGAAGGACACTGAAGTGTCAGTGCAGTTCTTTCCCATCATGGAACTCCAGATGGACATGATATGAAAGACATAAGATTAGAAAGTGTACAAAACTTCTGTAAACTACGTAAATTTATACTTCCTTTCCAAGGTAAACCTTGTCTACTTCTCCAGGACCAGTATGAGACTTATTCTCTTAATTCTTCACAGTTCCTTTGTTGCATATCCAGGCTTCCTTTGGCCTGGCCATTTCACAGCTTTGACTTTGTCCTACCAAGGCAGCTCTCTAGATGATCCTAACCCAAATCTACTTTGGATATTTTCTGGGGTTTAGAAAATGATGTGTGAGACTTGTAGTTTAATCATTAACATTTTATGTTACCTGAAACTTGACACTAAATTTCATTCACTCACAGATGTTTTGACAAAAGAAAGTTGATGATGAAGATGTTTGGCCCTCACGGTTGTTTTTGGTTGTTTTTGTCAAGGGTGAAATTATTTTGTGTTCATTGTTAAATTAGAATTTGAAAATACATCAAAATGCTATTCTAAGTAGGTTGGTTGCATCATAATACAAGATAAAAGATTTTAACATGTGTTTATTTTACCTCAAAATTAACTAAATTAATAGTAATCGTAAAGCTTTGCTAGGTTGAATAGGATAAAAGTTAAAAATGGTCTTGTTATCTGGTCATGTTTTCTTATGTTTCTGAATCACATATATAGAGTCATTCAATTTTTACAATAACTTTAAAAGGAAGGCATTATTATAATATTATTACTAGAAAACAAAAGTGATTTCTCAAGGTCACGCTATTTGACAGATAGGAATTTATCACCAGGTATTTTTGCTTCCTTATGAATTAGATAGATAGATAGATAACAAAAAAACCCTGGAATCAGTTACCATGGGCACAATTTCTAAGATGTCTCATAACAGGTTGGATTCAAGCCAATAAATATAAATACACTGCAGCATGGAATTAGCTTTTTTCTTTCTTCACATTTTCCCAAGGAATCAGTTTCTTTTTCACTTCACATTTTTTTACCCTAAGCTGAGTTAATATGCTGGTTTTTAAAGCACAAAACTGACTAGTAAATGAGAATATTCATGTGAGAGCTAAACCTATGGGGATATTATTTTTTAAATCACATTTAAGTTAAGGTATTCCTTTTCCAAGTTGCATTTTTTAGCTAACAAATACTTTGTTATCAGATTCAATAACTTTGGAACTTAAACTCTCACTTTTAAAATTTTCTGCTTGACTTCTAGGGTTGTTTGTTGTGACTATTCGATAGATAATACTCCCCAAATTTTGTTTGGAGAAGTAGGGCATGGCGCAGCGGACACAAGAGAGAACCGTAGTAGAGAACAATTTTCTATATTTAGATAAAGTAAGGGTTTTCATATCTTTTATTATTCTCTCCCCTCTCCTCTCCCTTCTGTTTTCCCCTCTTCTCCTCTCTCTGGTTCTCTCTTTCTCCCCCACCCCACTTACCCCAGCTCTAGGGCTGCTCAGTACTTGGGGTCACTAAAAGAGCAGCTAAGCATTTGACACAGTGTTTGGATTCTCGCCCCCACAGCGTGCCCCCTCATTACCAAACTGTTAATCACTGCCAAAGGAGCAGGTCTCCTGATGGCCCTCCTGCCCCAGCCCTCAGAGTAGGTCTTTCCACACGCGGTATCGAATTGCATTGTAATTACAACCCTGGGCTGAGCAGTTTAATTGTACATGGGCAAGGAGGAGACATTTTCTTTTCAGTTTCAGTTTAAACGTTTCTTAAACTATTTAGTACATGTTTGAGAAGTACTGAGATTCATTCTCACAAACATATGCACATTGTGCACAGAACACTTGAAGCCCAGCTTTCTTTGAGTCAAAATTCCATTCCTAAGAGCTCCAGTCTGCCGGTATGGAGTTATTTATAGATTTTTTTTTTTTTATTTCAGTGGTTGAAAGTTGCCCCATCGTTTAGGTAGCTGTTAGGCTAGTGAGACAACTACCTATTCAAGGGAAAAGCTTGTTCTTTAAATAGTCATTTTACTTAATTGATGCCAAAATAGCTATAGTGGCTGGTGTTTTCCACCCATGCTGTGAACTCTGAAATTCTGTTGATAATGTGAAAACAGGGCCCAAATGTGGGGAGGTGGAATTTGATTTGACATAAGAACCTGTGTGGTGAATGCAGTGTTTCTATATCTTTATTTTTTAAAAGCTCATAGTTTTACTTTCTAAAACTTAAGTTTTATTTAAAAAATATAGTCTCTCTAGCATCTCTGTGAAGATCCTAAAGAGTTATGTAAAGAGGCCACTTTGTCTTGTATTCATCTGTTAGGCTGGTTAAGAGAGAGCTCAGTTTATTTCCTTTATTTTTATTTCATCATCCTGAAGCCATTCTAAGTAACATGAAACGATTACCTTAAACCTGTGTTCACATTTGTGAAATATTAATAATGTATGAATAAAAGTAAAAGTATGGTCTAACTCAGGGATGCGATACATGTTGGAGCTTCTGTTGACATTACACACCTCTCACTAGGGACTGAATATGGCACTAACCAAACTCCTACGGGTTGGAACTGACTCTCAACTGCAGTTGACTTAAACTGAAAGGGAGATCCCATTAAAGGCAAGTAGGACTTCCTGCCCGCAGGCGCTGTGGGACCAGGAGCTCTCAGGTGGCACTTTGTTTCCTTTCTCTATCCCTGCAGGACCTGGCTTCCTTCCTCCCTAAGTTGGATCTCGCCACAGAACAGGCAAGATGAATCCCAGCTGAACAAAATTTGTAGTTTTTTTTTTTTAGGAAAAACAGGTGCTTTTTTCCTGTGTCTATGTATCAAACCTGCAAAGGTACTTGACCTCTCTTGGAGACAAGCCATGATTAGAATACTAATTCTATGCAAAGTGACTCAGAACAATAATTGGTTCAGCTTCAATGATATGCTGACCCCTATTGCTGTTGAGAGGTTTACCAGGGCTCTGTGGATGAGAGGGATCTCGCCAAGGTAGCAATGCAGTTAGAATAATTAGGATAACTGCCCCTTCATCCCCACACCCCATCCATTGTCCACAGGGCACTGGTAGTTAATATTCACTAAATACAGAGTCCAGAAATTCAGAAGGCCACCGTTTTTTACACTGTCTCCCTCACCAATCTAAATGCTTCAAAACAAAAACATGATGTAAACCAAGACAACCTCTTCACCAGCATTCAAATTCACCAACTCTATCCTGTCCTGTGGTCTGCATCCCATTTTCATTCCTTATTCTAGAATTAGCTTTGCTTTCTTTTTATCCATTATTCAAATTACATGTATTTTCTCAAGAAAGAATTCAAGACTTTGTCTAATGCAAATTCTTACATAACTAAAAACAAATATGTTTATATTTTGCTTATTTCTCATAACATCGTATTAATCATTTTTGTATGTCTTTCATGCTCCACAATATCACATCTTACTAAGCCTTGCAGTTTAACTTCCCTTAGCATAATACTGTGGCTGCCAACAGGCAATGGAGAAATGTAAAGTTTTGTTCACATTTTACAAGGGAAAGACAAAGAGTATATGAATCTGGCTTCTCTTCAAAGAAAAGCTTAGCAAGCCCCCTCCAGAGGGATTAACCCCAGCTGCCTTAGGCTTGTTCATCCAAGATCCAATCCCGGAGGAGAGGAGGGGAATATTGATGGGCCAATCACTGAAGGCAAATGAAAACAACAAGACCACTACTGCCAAGCGTGGTGGTGCACGCCTGTTATCCAGCACTCAGAGGCTGAGGCAGGATGATGACCGTGAGTGAGTTCAGGACCAGCGTGAACTAGTAAGACACTGTCTCAAGCAAACAAAACAGAAAACAACAGCAACAAAAAAACACACCACTATGTTGTCTAATCCTGAATTGAATAATAACATGTAGCCCCTGTTCATTTAGCCTAAAAAGGTAACATGATTGCAACTCACACAAACCTTGTGCTGTTCTCAAGAATTTTAATAATATCCTAGAGTTTATCTGATTAATCTTGTAAAACATTCCTAAAGCAAGCAACAGGAATATTAAATTATTAAGGTTTGATACCATTACACAATGTGAAGGTTTTGATATTTTTAAAAACCATCCCTTATCCCACTGAGACAGTTCAACATAGTGAGTCATCTGCTTAAAAAAAAAAAAAGTAACTCCAAGTAGGGTGTAACAGTACATGCCCTATAATTCCAGCTACTCCAGAGGCTGAGGCAGGACGATAGTAAGTTTGAGCCTACTACGCTGGGCAACTTGGCTATTTAGTGAGACCTTGCCTCAAAATAAAAAATAAAAATGGCTAAGGATGTAGTTCAGTGGCAGAGTGTCCCTGATTTCAATCCCCAGTGCTGGAAATAAAAGTTAGGAATTTAATTTCCAATGATCATAGTTAAAACATACACCTGGATTCACCAGTGCTTCTGTTTCCAGACAATTAGGTTCACAAAAGTGCTCAGCAAAATTTTGCTTCCATTTGCAAACTTTGCATCGGGTGACAAACACCACCATGGTCATCTTTCCCACACAGACACAGACCCAGCCTCTTCCTCAAAATGGTAGAGCAATTTCACAAACCAAGGCATCCCTGTATGTTCCCTTATGTCTCGATGATCAAGAAAAGAACATTGGAGGGAATAATATATGACTTCTTGCATATTCATTTCCTTTAATACGTGCACAATATTTTTTTATAGTAAAGGGGTTTGAATACAAGGCCTTTGCACTGAGCTATATGCCTAGCCCTTTTACTGTTTTTTATTTTGAAACAAGATCTTCCTAAATTGCCCACACTGGCCTTGAATTCACCACCCTCCTGCCTCAGCCTCCTAAAATGATGGGATTTTAGGCATGTACCACGAAGCCTAGCTAACAACCTTTTTATGCTGTACTATAGGATTAAGAGTTCCAAAAAGGCATGGATTTGAATTAATGTGCAGATCTTAACTTAGGTGGATTCTGAGTGGCACTGGTATAGGAGGCTCTCTTTTTGTCCTTCTCCATTGAAGTCTTATGAGGATCATTTATTTCTTTTGTTAAAAAATAAATTATTTAAGAGGTGATCTCTGGCTAAACTTGAGTGGCTCTGCTGTCCTTGTCATGAAACAAAAGGAAAGGAAACCAGGATAAAGATATGAATTTTGGACACCCATACCATTATTAAGTCTCAATAAGCACATCATGCAGATTCTGTACCTTCTGAATGTTTTGTTTAAGCTTCTGTCTCTCTTGTCAAATGTATTTGCTTGAAATTCAGTGTTTGCTTATGTATATTTATATATGTGTGTATGTATATATATATATGTGTATATTTTTGGGTATGTGTGTATATATAGTAATTGTATTATTAATTTCAAGGAGAAACTGGGCACAAAATAGCTTCCCAGTTTAAATTAAATTAACAAAGTTTCAATACTTAGGTTTTTCCATAGTTGTGAGGGACTCAGCATAAGGCAACCCTTTCCATGGTGCTATTTCCCATGAACTTTACTGGGCAGTGCTTGATGGGTTCTTGCTATCAGTTTACTGTGGAGAGGTTTGCTGTTCAGTAGAGAAAGCTCAATTTCCCGTCTTCTTTGAGAGTTTCTCCCCTGCTACATGTCCTACATTTTTCCTGGACATTAAGGCAGGAAGAAATTCCAAAGCAGCAGGACACAACATCAGTAGATTGTTCAAGTTGATCTAATTATTTTTCTTCGTATCTCATGCAACAGAGCAATTCTAGAAATACAGCAGATAGAATAAAACAATGTTAAGCACTAAGAAATGTAATTTTTCAATTATATTTTTCTAATTACATTACTTTTTCAATTACAATTTAAGGCCGTTAGGGATTTTTTTACATTGTGTGTGATACATAAACTGTACATGTCTTGTGTGGAGTTGGCACATGTGCCCAACACATCCCAGCCCCTCTTTTCATCCTACTCCTCCTCTCCCTCCCTCTTCTGCTCCCTTTCCCTTGGAGACAGGTCTAGCTACCCGCTACATAGCCATTTGTCGGGTGGGTCTCGGACTCCAAGCCTGCTGTGGCACCATGGGACGTTGATGTTATGCAACAAGGCACACAGCTGCCGGATTGGAGCCGCCTGTGGTCCAGTGCTAGGCGAAGGGGAGACTCTCCTGCCTTGGGCTGGGACCTGATTTAGATCTGGATGTTTTCGCTCATAAATTTCTTTCTAAGTTTCTTGCGTGATTAAGCACCCGTGGGGAACAGTGATTGTCTGAAAAGAATAAGAAAGACGTTTTGCAGTTCCAAAGTAATCTCTAGGAAAAACGTGATCAGCGTCGTTATCACTGTAGTTTCCTGAATCCCGGGAATAATTGTGTGTGCATAAAAAGTGTCCAGACTCACTCGGAGCAGAGACGCAGGAGGCCCTGCCCACCTTATCGCTGGCCTGGGATTCCCTGTCTATCTCTGCTGAATGCTGAGCTCCACCTGCATCCCAGGGCCAGCTCTGTGTGGTCACCCAATCCTCTTCCTTGATGACTTGAAGGACTGCAGAGCCTCAGGGCCAGTTCCTTGCGGTGTCAGGCCTGGCTTCCCCATGACGACATCATCTCTAAACACAGGTAGCCTTGGATATTGTCAGTGCTTTGGGATAAAAAAATAAAGTTTGAATTTAAAATTTTTAAAACTAGCTGTATTTGAGGAAATTTGCAAACTGTACAATATAAAAATGTTTGATTATGTCACAGAATTTCCTCTTACAGATTTTATTTAAAAATGTTTCTAATGAATTTGATTTACTTAAGATCTGGGGAATTAAACTGACTAATATCCAGTATGGCTTTCTTTATAATGCATAGACAAAATTTAGATTATTTGCTCTGTTGAACCTTTGCATTTTGAAATACTACATTTGCTGTATATTTTGCTTGAAATGATTTAGGATAGACAAATGCCATAAAATAAAAATTCCCATTTCAAAAGTGTAAACTTGAAGGCCTCTATTTTATTTTCACTAATACATATTCCTAAAACTACATTGCCAGAACTTAAATTATTTTCTCTAACTGGGCAGAGCTTCTCTGGCACCTACATGAGTTTTCCTTACCACGAGGATACTATTAAAATAGACAGCTGTCACTTTCCAGGCAGTTTGGAGAAGCCAATTCTCTGAGATCAAAACTCAAACATTGCTGAACAGCCACTGCAGCACTTAACGCCCCATCAAATCACCAGTTTCTAGTTGCACTGCAATCACCGGTAGGACAATGACCAGTGCCCTTTTCCCCCTAAGTATCCGCAGATTTCTTAGCCTTTAAGAAACACTCAAATGTTTGAGCAAGAGAAGTTCTGTGTACTATGTACTCCAATTCCCTCTGTTGAAAAACTGAGAGAAAAAAGAAATCTCCGTGTTGGTATCAAACCCAAAGCTGGAAGCCAGTTCACACTGTTGCTAGCCCAAGCCCGGCACTCTTTCTCCTGTGACTGCTTTGGGAATGGCTTCCCCCAATCCCCACACAATCCCTGTAGACTGCTTGGCTCTGTGGATTCATCTGCTTCTCACTCCATTAACATCATTGGTCAGTGACTGCGCTTGTTAAATTACCCTTGGAAACAGGTAACATAACATGAATTATTGTGTCACTTTATTTAGAGAAAAGGATTACAAAATGCTGAGTTCTTCATGGAAAAGCCACAGCTCCCAAAGGGAATCAATTTGCAGTGTGATGTAATTTAAATACAGAGGAGGGAAAGTGTGAGGTCAAGATTCTGGAGGTCCTCGTGGGGTAGAAATCGTCCTAGCTGCTGATCACCAGAAGAGGATTTTTGAGACGTGATGACAACACAGTGACATTAGACAATATTTTTATAGATGTGAGGTTATTTGACCTCCAGGTCACCTGGCAGGCAAGGATAACGATTACCTTCACCATATGTAAGTGAAAATGGAGACTGAAATTCACCAGTTGTCAGTGCTTGGATGTGAACCGAGTGTTTTAACACCAAATCAGAATTCTAGCCTTCTGTTCCCTATGAAATATCTACAAATCTATTATTACATGTGCCTGAATTCACCCTTTATGCAGTGAATGAATTTTCCCTATTGTTTGCAGCTACGAAATGCTTTAATATTTAGTACCTTAGAGGACATTAAGACCAACTTCATGAATGAGAAGGGACCATTATTATGACTTCCATTTCGTCAGCGAGGGTCCCAAGGCTCAGAAACTTCAACTGCTGAAATGAAGGTCCAACAGTAGCTTTGTGGGAGGGGTATGGCTTGACCTTGTGTTTCTTCTTTCAAATTCAGCAGCTGAGGATGCAGAGAAAGGCAAATTGCCTACTAGTAAAAGCTCAAATGCTCCCAGAACTTCTCTGAGCTTTTAGTGATAGGCCGGACTTAAGATTTTCCAAGAACACACTTAATTTCTCCTCCAGCAATTCTACCAAGAAACATTGCAAAATAAAGCTATGTTTGCCATTTAAAACCCATCCATAGAGTTGCCCCAGCTTCATCCAAGTTTCAGATAATGCCCAATCCCTCCACAGCGATCCAAACACAAATGTGAAGTAGACAGAATAAACCAACAGCATTTGCTTAATCAGCACTTTAAACTCCTTTATAGACACTGTTTGGAGGATTAGAATCTGCTCTCTCCTTTGAGGATCTATGCTATATAATAGAGATGGCTGGAAGCCATTAGAACAAAACAATCTGCAACCTCAAGGCAGAATAGAAATGTGAGCTCATTTCAAGCATAACACTGCTACGAGGCTGGTGCCCTGCTTTTTCTGATTAATCTCCATGTGTATGTTCATTTTGTACAATATGTTAGATGATGGTAGCTTTTCATTTAGCAAGTTAGCTTCTGGCCTAATTCAATGGGAAAAAAAATATTAAAATCTGCACTTTTTACGAGACCTCTTCATTTGAAGAGAACGTGTTTCCAAGGAAAGTAAACTTCTAGGGTACATACAATAAATAGATCATCTAGTGCAAACATGGAATCACTTCCGCTTAAACCAATTCTCTTGAATAATTATAGATTGTGTATTTAGCACAATTAAGGCTTGAATTTTTAAAATATAAATAGCAAAAATATTACAATTTTAGGGTTGCTTTAAAAGCAATATGGAGACTCCAACGATGAAATGGAGAATTTTATAAATTTGCTTGTCTGTCCCTGGTATTTTCATTCCCAAAAGGAATTTTCAGAAACCTTGTTCTGATGCTGAAACAAGTCCCAGACCACAGTTTCCACATTATAAATTACCCTTGTTTTGTTAAATTATTGTTATTAGCCCTTCACCTGGGGTGTGAACCAGAGTCAAGTTAAACCTTTCAGGTAAGTGTGCTGTTAGGATTGGCTCCTCTGTGTCCCTTCTACCACACAATCTGTCTGCTGCCTTCCTCTCCCTCTTGTGATGCGTCTCCCACCTCTTCCTTAAGGAACAAAGTGGCAGAATGCATGAATGTAGAGATGCTGTGCAGGCCAGTGTCTGGGGTCACTTTCCATCACGAGCTTCGCCTTTGACAGCACCAGGGCAGGTTTGTTTGAGGGTGTAGCTGCCCTACCTTTCACTGAGATAAGCTGCAACATTCAGCGACAAAGCCAGAACTTTACAGTGGTCGATACAAGGAGGATATGAATTTGTTTACAGAGCATCTTAAGAATTTTTCTTCTGTATAGAAAGCCCAAAGCTGGGCACAATGGTACATACTTGAAATACTTGAAATCTGAACAAGCTGGAAGGCTGAGGCAGGAGGATCATAAAATCGAGCCCAGCCTGGACAATTTAGCCAGCTCCTGCCATTAAAAAAAAACAACCCCAAAGCCAAATTGTTAAAAATAAAAATATATTTTATTTTTCTAAGTAATATTTGCCAATTATAAAAAAGAAAAGGGAGGACAAAATTAAAGAGTATACTATACAAAGCTAACTATAATTTTGCATATATTTTTATAGTATCTTTGGAATGAATAGAATGAATGTATGGGTATTCATCATAAACATAAGAGTGTATGTATATGTACATATATATGCATGTTATTTATCACACGTATTCTTAGGTGATTTTATTGTCATTAATAGTTTGCATGTCAGTTAATCATTTGTATGCCTTATCTTTAGAGCGTATTTTCATTCCACAAATGAATTTATTTCAATGTTATCTATTATTTAAAATTAAAAGTTTATATAGATATACTTTTGTGATTGACATCAAAATTCCTCTTCGTGCTTAATATTTTAATATTTCAGATGATTTCTTGGTTACGTTCTTAAAAGTAGAATTGATTGGTTACAGATGGCATATATTTTTAGCATGAGAAATCTTCAGTTTGTAAGAAAATTCATATCGCAACTATGAAGCATCCTATAGTAAAAGAATTTTGATAAGATAATTCTGTCTCTTTGTGTGTAGTTGCCAGCTTTCTCTCTGGAGCACAGTATAATAGACTGTTACAGCCCCCAGGAACCCACCTCCAGTGTTTGGTTGTTAGCAGTCTATTTTATGGCGACTACTGACACCTCAGGGTGCAACTGAACATTCAAATGGCCAGATGTCTAGAAGCCTCACAAAAATTAATTGAAAGATTTCAGGGCTTCCTTCCTTCCTTCCTTCCCTCAGGGAAAGATGATGAGAAGTATATGCAGCATTGCTGCTTCCTCTTTTGAAAGGGCACCAGAATTGACAAGTAAAAGCAGAAACGACTCTGGTTTATTCAGCAGAGACCTCTGTGGAGGCAGCTGCCATCCAGCCCGAAATGCACCGCCTCTGTCGGTCGGGGTTCTGGGAAGCACGTCGTTGATCCAGGGCTTGTGTCTTGTTTGAGAGCATGGCTCAGTGCCTCCTTCCCAATATAAAATTTGACAGTTGCATGAACACATTTACAATATTCCTGAATAGTTACCTCTAAACTTTTTGCTTAGAACTTTCCCCTTTAATAATATTTAATAATGAATCGGAGGACTAGACATAAAGAATAAATCATATATAAAAAGATAACCCAGTTTGACTGCATTTGACCAACATTTTTTGCCTCTGTTCTAATTGGGCTCCACAAACCTAATGGAAAGAGGTGGCTGATGTTGTGATTTCTCAGCATATTGCATCCTGGTAGTAAAATATTGAGCTTTTTCTGATTAAATACAATACTTAGGAAATTAGTTTTGATAAAAATCACTTTGAAATTCCTGAGTATAAAATAGAAGGTAAACAAAATAGGAGAGAAACAGATATAAGGGGGAAAGATAAACGCATTGTTGAGTATTACCATCAAACTCCTACCTATAGGATAATTATGGCCCTTGGTGTAGAATCCATTTGGTCAAGTGTCCATAATCCTGAAGACTGACCATCCAGTTGGAATTGTAGGGTGCAGTTATTACTAAGCCCACTCACTAGGGCAAATCAACAAAAGAACCTTAGCCAAACATTTTCTTCTTGCATTCCTAAAATAGTTTGAGGTAACCTCTTGAGATCCAATATCTGATTCCTCAGACTATCTTGGGAGAAGAAAAAGGAAGTCGGAGTAAAGTTATACATATTCTGATAGAAAAATAAATAAACATGGTTTTCTAAACACGAAAAAAAGAGTTGATGGACAAGAACAAACATGCCCTTAGAACTATAATGTGTTTGGTCTTAAAAACTTTAAGGCAACAAGGGATTTTTATACCAAGACATGATAAATTCCTTACCAATGAGAAAAGATATAAAATGCTGCTTTGTAAGCATTCCTTTTAACCAGAAAAGATTTTCTCATGCAAGGACAATACACACTGTGTGGCAAGTGATAAAATAAATAGACAGCTACTGAGGAATATTCTACTGCCTTCATCTGGAGGCCAAAGCCATCAGCATAATCTCTATCCCCCTGAAACTAAGTCTTTTGGTTTCTGAATGGCCACATGGACAGATTTTGTCCATGTGCTGCTAGGAAGAAGGTTCTTACTCAGGTGACACGCGAGGACACCGGAAACAGCCCTGTCCATCTTGTTCCTTGCATTGCAACTGCTCCTGGCACTCAGTCCTTTCCATATCCTGAGCCCCTGGCATACCTTTCTTGCTCATTCTCTCTGCCAACCCTCAATGGCCCTGCCATGTCTCTCTTCCATTCCTTGCTTACACACAATGGCAGTTGCACACCTTATTTCATCTCCCCACTCACTGCGGGCCACTGGGCCTCTTGGGAGGGCAAATGGTACCACATAGAATTAGGGATAAATAAATGAGAAAAAACCCAACTCTTAAAACCTTTGAGAACAATGAGCTCAAGAGGAGAGTCAATTGCAAGCCTTCTGAGGATTGCTGACTCCCTGGGATCACTTAATGACCTGGTACCATTTAATGCAGTTTGCCGAGCCCTACTTTGGAGGAGAACACCCATCAGTGACTCCATTGTTATTCTTCCACTAGAAAGCACGTTAAAGTGTAGTACTGAGTAATTAAAAAATGATTGCTTTTTATTTCTCATAGCAATTATGATTGTGTTTCCCATAGCCTCATTTCGTGAAGATGGAATGCCACACATCAGAACTGAACTCGCGAGTCTCATTTCATCTTCTGCCCCTCACCCTGTCCTCAGATATAAATTGTCACAGGTGGAGTGGAGAATTTCAAGTCAGGAAGGAAAAGCAATGCCACAAAATGCAGGGTGAGAGTGGCACTCAACCTTTGAGAGAGAACAAGAACTGGAAGATTGGCAGCAACGTTGGGATCAGAGTGGGTGGGATGGGATCTCGGCCAAAACTTCAACTAGTGGAGTGAGAAAAACCCTGAGTTATTCGAAAGATGAGTCAAGTAAAAAACTAAGACTAATTTTAAAAATTTCAAATAGTCTCACTAACCTGTAAAAAATCACATAAGTAAACTGTCAGTGTAATTTTCTTGTGCTTCTACAATCTGTGGGCAACATTTTGAAAACAGCAGCAGTCTACCAGTAAATCTCTACCACTGCAAGGAGTAGCGGGTGGACAGCATGAGCTTCCACAATATCAGATATGCACTTCCCCTCTCCCTGGCCGGAAGAGGCTACGCTTTAGAAACTGCAGAAACCAGGACTGTACTCAACTGGAGTAAAATCACACTGCACTCTGTCATGAGTCTCCCTTCCCCACACAAAGCCCTGCTATGCTCGTGGGGTGCCATATTGAATCAGCTTGTGTGGAAATGTTCCCATGCTCTGTGAGGTGGCCGTGCTTCCTGTCGATCGGTGTTTGGACTTGGACTGGAGCTGTACGCATGGAGCCCATGCAGTGCAGCACCTCTGGGAGGTGCTCTGTCTGATGTCCATCGATGTGCTGCTTGAAGACGCCTCCTGGCACCTCCGAATGGCTCTCAACACACTCACATCCCTCATCTTGGTCTGGCCAGAAAGAGACTGCTCCGTGTTCTAGATCAGCACCAACAATAAATCATTCCCGTGCCTAGAGATTCATATCTTTTAAAAAATGTGTCCTCTCTATAATTGAGTACCTTTTAACTTGTATAGTTACATTGTCAACCCTATATAGGATGTGTATCTACTTATTAATTAGTGTTAATTATTTTTCTGATGACTTTGCTCTATATTGGAGTATAAACAACCTGAGAGCAGAGGCATATTTTCTCTTTGTATCTGCTATACTTAGCATTTAGCAGTGATATGAATATGAGGTTTATTGAATAAATACATAAACATTGAATATGTATGCCTGGAAAACATACTTTTACTTCTTTTAGATTCAATACCAAGGTTACTGAAAAGATACTCATGTAACTTAACAGCCATTCAAAGGCTAGAATGGAACCATGGATTATTTTTCTGTCAAACATAAATCTTTGCTCTCTACTAAGGAGCAAAAATATTGATAATAAATTCTATAATATTTAGTATAATAAAAAGAGAGAATTCTCCAGTTAGGATTTTTGCCCTGTATATCCAACTACTTTTCTGATTTTTAGGTGTTTGACACTTTACAGCTTGCTCTTTCTCTCTCGTTCTCTCTCTCTCATTCTCTCTCTCTCTTTCCTTCCTTCCTTCCTTCCTTCCTTCCTTCCTTCCTTCCTTCCTTCTTCCTTCCTCCTTCCCTTCCCTTCTCCTCCCTTACTTTTCATTTCTCCCTTCTTTTACTGTGGTGCTGGTGGCCACGTGCTCCATAAGCACTCACACCTGAGCTCCACCTCCAGCCGTAGGTGCTCGTCACTTTGAAGCCTGATAGGACTGCTAAGAATGAGCAGAATCAATACAGAATTAATTAAGGTACAATGGGAGATTTCATAAAAAATTAAAAGTCTTCAATTTAAATATTTATTTTAAATGACTGTTTTATAGAGATATGCTCATTTTGTGCATTAAAAACATCCCATCCCATTCTAAATTGAAATATATCAGAAACATTTTAGATTCATAATCCCAACACTCCAGAAGCCTGGGGCAGGAAGATCTCAAGTTCTAGACCATCCTGGGCAAGCTAGTGACTTAATGATACCTTTCTCAAAATAAAAAGAAAGGCTGGGAGTAGATCAGTGTGTAGGCCCTGGGTTCAACCCTGGAACTGAAAAAAAGTGTACTCAGAATGGGAAAAATAAAGAATCCATAGCCTGTAGTTGCTTGACTTGGTTGCCTTCATATATTGTAACTTGAACCATAAAAGGGAGTCCATCAAGACAAAGATAGAACAGAGCAATGGGCAGCTAGAAATCCAAGCAAATGTGGTCCTTTTCAGGCCCTAATGATAGCTCTACATTAATGTGGAAGAAATGAATTCTGAGATCCTCAACAAATATCTTCAGAAATAATTAAAAAAATATATGTGCCCCCTTGTGCATGATTTTCCTGACAGTAAATCAACCACCAGATGTGAGGCTCAAGAACTATACCCAGTGTTTATAATGAGTATGTATAACGTGTACCTCTGTATGTTAAACTAATTACCAACCATATCCTGATTAAAACCTAGATAACCTTGGCCCAAAGAACAGCACAATTTTACTTCACTGCTGAAAATTTAACTTGCAGTTTATTGAATTTTACTTTCAGTAGATAAAGGCGGGCATATATATATGTATATATACGTATATATACATATTGGATCTGTTAAAGTATAGAGGCCTCTTAAAACAGTCTTTCCATATTATGCCAAAAGAACATTGGAGGACAGCTCTTCCTAATAGGGTAAATATTTATTCAAAACTATTTCTCACATTAAAATCATAATCTATTTGAGACTAGGAAAGGGCCTTGACTTATTTTTGTGCTCCATTTTTATCTTTTGATTTTTTATGGAGCTTTTAATATCATAAATCTTTCCCAAATGAATTATGTCAATATTTGTAAGAGCAGCCAGTAACCAAGTATGGATTTATAAGATTTTAGAGCTGGATACCAAATAGTCGCTCTGGTGTAAAAAACTAAAAGTGTAAATAAGGTATAAAAAATGTATAATTGATATTGTGAAATAGGAAGAAAAGGTCTAAAGGAGTGGGGGAAGTGGGAGGGGTAGGGAAAAGAAAAAATACAAGAAAAGGAAAAAAATGGAAACAAAGTCTTTGTAAATAGGGAAAGGAGGAGGGGGTGAAGGGAGGACAGGGGGATGGGGAAAAATAAGAACCAAGATACATCATGTAAAGGTACAAGATCCCAGTGATGAATGTAACTGTATTGTATACCTGAAATGTACCAATACACATAATGAAAAAAAAAGAGATTTTAGAGCTGGAGGAAACTGTGGCCAAGGAGAAAAAGACTCATATACTTCAACTCACTTTAGTCTTAATTTATAACATTCCCCATCTTAAAAGGTCATAGGAATCAGCTGCCTAGTTGGTACCTATGATACATGCTCTTAACGACATAGCCATCACACTTATGTGACCTCATGTCACGTGTACGTGGATAACTTGCCAGTGTAAAAGTAAGCTGGTCTCCTACTTTCAGGAATTATATTTGACCTCAGCCAGTCATGAAAACCACATTTCCTTTCTCAGAAATGACCTAGGAGTATTCATGTGCTCCTGTTCTGAAAATAAGATATAAAATGTGATGCAAAGAGCATTAGGGATTTGACAGGGAAGAATTATTTCCCTGGGGAATTAGAGACTCTTTGGGAAGCTTCCCCTTTCTCTGCTTATTTTATTTCTTCCTTGTATATGAAGCCATGATGCTTGTGACTGCAATGATCTGGTGGCTATGAATTGAAATTTTTTTTATTAAATTCTTTTATTGGTACCTTGTAGGTATACAGCACAATTACATTTCTCATTGGGAATTGTACCTTTACATAATGCATCTTGGTTCTTTTTTTTCCCCCTTCCTGGCCCTCTCTTCACCGCCTCCACCCTTCCCTATTTACAAAGACTTTATTTCCATTTTTTCCATTTCTCAGTATTTTTCCTTTCCCTTCTTTCCTTTCCCCTGCCCCTCCCACTACCCCTACACCTTTGGACCTTTTCT